>OY759266.1:62059410-62326910 GCA_963662155.1 Lamellibrachia columna
GTGTGTGTGTGTGTCACCTCTATACCACTGCCACAATTGCATGCGTGTGTGTGTGTGTGTGTGTGTGTGTGTGTGTGTGTGTGTGTGTGTGTGTGTGTGTCACCTCTATGATACCACTGCCACAGTTGCATGCATGTGTGTGTCAACTCTATGATACCACTGCCACAGTTGCATGCGTGTGTGTGTGTCACCTCTATGATACCACTGCCACAGTTGCATGCATGTGTGTGTCAACTCTATGATACCACTGCCACAGTTGCATGTGTGTGTGTGTGTGTGTGTGTGTGTGTGTGTGTGTGTGTGTGTGTGTGTGTGTGTGTGTGTGTGTGTGTGTGTGTGTGTGTGTGTGTGTGTGTGTGTGTGTCAACTCTATGATACCACTGCCACAGTTGCATGCGTGTGTGTGTGTGTGTCACCTCTATGATACTGCGGCCACAGTTGCATGCGTGTGTGTGTCACATGCGTGTGTCATCAATATGATACTGCAGCCACAAGTACATGTGTGTGTGTGTCACCACTATGACACCGTATCCACAAGTACATGTGTGTGTGTCACTGCTATGAAACCGTATCCACAAGTACATGTGTGTGTGTGTCACCACTATGACACCGTATCCACAAGTACATGTGTGTGTGTGTCACCACTATGACACCGTAACCACAAGTACATGTGTGTGTGTCACCACTATGACAACGTATCCACACGTACATGTGTGTGTGTCACCACTATGACACCGCAGCCACAAGTACATGTGTGTGTATCACCACTATGACACTGCAGCCACTGCATATTTTGTAAATGTTTATCTGGAAAGTGACTTTCAACTTTTGATCATATTAGCGTTTCAGTACATGTATTGGTGACATGTAGTGACCACAAATAAACTGGGCAATTAAATGTTGCAATAATTTCTGCTTAACATAGATCTAGGATTACTTATCTCTCTATTGCCTGGTGATCTGTTACACATAAACATATTTCTGAATAATCGTTGAAATATATAAATGATGTTCTTACTCCTTGCTCCCTTTATAAAGGGGTGAGGCTAGTTCATATACTGCAGCACTGCCTAGCATTTATTCTGTGAATATCACAAGTGTTTTTAATTTCCATATACCATTTAACAAATGTTTTAAGAATTATGCAATGTGTCAAATCACATGACATGTTACAAGTTAAATGAAATATTATGTATTAAATGACAGATCAAATTAGTTTGCTGTGTGCATGTGTGCGTGTGTGCGTGTGTGCGTGTGTGCGTGTGTGTGTGTGTGTAAAGATACATTCTTATATAACATGGAATCTAGTCTGCGACTGCTCAAAGTGTTTTACAACTAATTTACCCGCCGGCAGACCTATTCATTCCAACAACTCAACTTCTCTGGGAAGCATTCAGCCATGCTACAATTACTGTGCGAAGACTATTCGTTCACATATCCACATCTGTCTGTAGTCAGGTACTCACTTATACAGCTGAGTGAACTATGGCAATGAGGGATGTACAAAACGGCTATGATACTATGTGTGTGTGTGTGTGTGTGTGTGTGTGTGTGTGTGTGTGTGTATGTGTGTGTGTCACTGCTACGATACCACAGCCCCAGGTGTATGTTCGTGTGTCACCGCTATGATACCACAGCCACAGGTGTGTGTGTGTGTCACCGCTACGATACTACGGCTACAGGTGTATGTGTGTGTGTCACCACTACGATACCACAGCCACAGGTGTATGTGTGTGTGTGTGTGTGTGTGTGTGTGTGTGTGTGTGTGTGTGTGTGTGTGTGTGTGTGTGTCAAAGCTATGATATCACGGCCACAGGTGTATGTGTCTATGCGTGTCACTGCTACGATACCATAGCCACAGGTGTATGTGTTTGTGTCACTGCTACGATACCATGGCCACAGGTGTATGTGTGTGTGTGTGTCACCGCTACGATACCATGGCAACAGGTGTGTGTGTGTGTGACTGTGTGTCACCGCTATGATACCACAGCCACAGGTGTGTGTGTGTGTGTCACCGCTACGATACCACGGCCACATGTTGTATGTGTGCGTGTTTCACCGCTACGATACCACAGCCACAGGTGCATGTGTGTCTGTGTGCATAACCACTATGATACCACAGCCACAGGTGCATGCATGTGTGTCACCACAGCCACAGGTTTTAATAAGATTTAACAAGATTTGCCATCCAAGCCAAAGGCCCAGATGGCAAGTGGACATGGAAGCCATTGGCTTATCGAGAGTCCAACAATGTTCATCTACTTATAACCCGCCCTCCTGAGATATGTGTCAACCTTGTTTTTAAACATATTCACGCTGCTAGCAGTTACACAATCTGTAGACAATTTGTTCCATTCATTTATTGTCCTCTGTGAGAACGAGTGCTTCCTGATGTCCAATCTACATTGATCCTTTACTAATTTTACCTCATGTCCTCTAGTTCTGCTATCCTTCTTGAGTGAGAAAAACATATTTCTATCAATATTTTCATACCCATTCAATATCTTAAAAACTTCAATCTGATCTCCTCTTAACCTCCTTGTCTCTAGAGTTGTTAAACCACATTCTTTCAGGCGTTCTTCATAACTAAGGTCTCTCAGTTCTGGAATAATTTTAGTTGCTCTCCTTTGTATGCGTTCAAGCGTATCTATATCCTTCTTACGATATGGTCTCCATGCTTGTATACAGTATTCTAAATGAGGTCTAACTATTGTTTTCTAAAGAGGTATAATAAACTTTTTTCCCTTGTATGTTATGTTTCTTCTAATCAATCCAAGAATTTGATTACCCTTTGAAGCTGCAATACCACACTGCTCTGAAACTTTCAAATCAGCGCTTATTGTAACTCCTAAGTCCTTTTCTTTTACAGTAGTACCCAGAACAGTATCTCCCATTTTTTAGTTTACATCCAAGTTCTCATGTCCTGTATGTAGGCGTTTACATTTCCCAAAATTGAACAACATCTGCCATTTCTCAGACCATTTCACTAATCTGTCTAGATCGTTTTGAAAATGTTGTTTATCACCATCAATATTAACCTTTCTAAACAGTTTTGTGTCATCCGCAAATTTCAGTACGTTACTTGTTATACTGTCGTCCAAGTCATTGATATATATTAAGAATAATATAGGTCCTAATACTGATCCTTGAGGTACCCCACTCAAAACCGATTTCCAATTTGAAACTTCTCCATCTACTACAACTCGTTGTCTTCTGTCAGTCAGCCATTGTTCTCTACTGGCAATCCCACGTCTATCCACTTAGTGATTTCTTCCAAAAAACATAACATATTTGTTAAGCATGACCTCGCTTTAAGGAATCCATGTTGAGATGAATTTAATAATTTATGCTTAACGAGTAAGTCCACCATATGGTCTTTAATTAACCTTTCTAATAATTTACAAATCACTGACGTTACACTCACTGGTCTGTAATTCTCTGACTTATTTCTTGAACCCTTTTTAAATAATGGTATGATGTTTGCTTCTTTCCATTCAAACGGAACAACTCCCTCTTTTAATGACAAGTTGAATACTCTTGCAAGTAGTATACTGATTTGTTCTGCTGTTTCCATTAGTAATTTTGGATGAATCCCATCCACTCCCGGTGATTTATTATCTTTCATTGCCTTTATTTTTATGGTGTATGTGTGTGTGTCACCGCTATGACACCACAGCCACAGGTGTGTGTGTGTTTGTCACCGCTACAATACCACAGCCACAGGTGTGTGTGTGTGTGTGTGTGTGTGTGTGTGTGTGTGTGTCACCGCTACGATACCACAGCCACAGGTGTGTGTGTGTGTGTGTATTTGTGTGTCACCGCTACGATACCACAGCCGTGTGTGTGTGTGTGTGTGTCACTGCTACGATACCATGGCCATAGGTGTATGTGTGTGTCACCGCTACGATACCACAGCCACAGGTGTATGTGTGTGTGTTTGTGTGTCACCGCTATGATACCACAGCCACAGGTGTATGTGTGTGTGTGTGTGTGTGTGTGTGTGTGTGTGTGTGTGTGTGTGTGTGTGTGTGTGTGTCACTGCTATGATTCCACAGCCACAGGTGTATGTGTGTGTGTGTGTGTGTGTGTCACCGCTACGATACCACAGCCACAAGTGTATGTGTGTGTGTCACTGCTATGATACCACGGCCACAGGTGTATGTGTTTGTGTCACTGCTACGATACCACGGCCACAGGTGTATGTGTGTGTGTGTCACCGCTACGATACCATGGCAACAGGTGTGTGTGTGTGTGTGTGTGTGTGTGTGTGTGTGTGTGTGTGTGTGTGTGTGTGTGTGTGAGACTGTGTGTCACTGCTATGATACCACAGCCACAGGTGTATGTGTGTGTGTCACCACTACGATACCACAGCCACAGATGTATGTGTGTGTGTGTCACTGCTATGATACCACGGCCACTGGTGTGTGTGTGTGTGTGTCACCGCTATGATAATATGGCCACATGTGTGTGTGTGTGCGTGTGTGTGTGTGTGTGTGTCACCGCTATGATACTATGGCCACATGTTTGTGTGTGTGTGTGTGTGTGTCACCACTTTTAAAATAATCTATATTTTATAGTTTTATTTAATTTATGCAGTTTTATGTAAATTATGTATTTTATAGTGTTATTTAATTGATGCAGTTTCATGTAAAGCGCCTGAGAGCATTTTATCTTAATTGGATTCGAGCGCTATATAAATTCCGATATAATAATAATAATACTAATAATAATGATACCACGGCCACAGGTGTGTGTGTGTGTGTGTCACCGCTATGATACCACGGCCACAGGTGTGTGTGTGTGTGTCACCGCTATGACACCACGGCCACAGATGTGTGTGTGTCACCGCTATGATACCACGGCCACAAGTGTGTGTATGTGTGTCACTGCTATGATACCACGGCCACAGGTGTGTGTATGTGTGTCACTGCTATGATACCACGGCCACAGGTGTATGTGTGCGTGTCACTGCTATGATATCACGGCCACAGGCGAGTGTATTTGTGTCACTGCTATGATACCACGGCCACAGGTGTATGCATGTGTGTCATCGCTATGATACCACGGCCACAGGTGTATGCATGTGTGTAACTGCTATGATACCACGGCCACAGATGTATGTGTGTGTGTGTCACTGCTATGATACCATGGCCACAGGTGTGTGTGTGTTTGCGTGTGTGTGTGTCACCGCTACGATACCACGGCCACAGGTGTGTGTGTGTGTCACCACTACGATGTGTGTGTGCATGTCAAGTTAGTGTTATTTCACTTGGATCCCCAGTCACTGGCTTCAGTTAGTCTGCTGGCAGTGTCTGCTGGCAGTGTCTGAAGGCAGTGTCTGCTGGCAGTGTCTGCAGGCAGTGTCTGCAGGCAGTGTCTGCAGGCAGTGTCTGCTGGCAGTGTCTGCTGGCAGTGTCTGCTGGCAGTGTCGGCCGGCAGTGTCTGCTGGCAGTGTCTGCAGGTTATCATTTGTTTTCATCTTACTCGATAGTTTACTGTTTGTACTTGAAGTATGTTTTTGGTCAAATAAATGTACCCTACAGTAGCAGTCACATGTTTACACTCACTAAGTCACCACGAGGTGTTGAAGTGTTCAGTTCACAGTATCAACATAACATATTCTAGTAACAACATACATAATACATATAGACATATGCCCTGTACATTGTTATACAACTACATGGGACACACCTGCCACAGTGCAGTTGGCACTGTTGACTGAACCCTCCAGTGCTGTCGTCTTATCCCTGTCTGAGCACGCAGTGCAGTCAGTCTGTCCACTCTGGTGCTGGTAGTAGCCTCTGGGACAGGGTCGACACGGCTCATGGCCATCGTAGGAGAAGTGACCAGGCGCACACTGAGCTACAACCACATATCAATAACCAATAATCAGGTTCACATTCTGCTACAACCACATATCAATAACCAATAATCAGGTTCACATTCTGCTACAACCACATATTAATAACCAATAATCAGGTTCACATTCTGCTACAACCACATATCAATAACCAATAACCAGGTTCACATTATGCTACAACCACATATCAATAACCAATAATCAGGCACACACTGAGCTACAACCACATATCAATAACCAATAATCAGGTTCACATTCTGCTACAACCACATATCAATAACCAATAATCAGGTTCACATTCTGCTACCACATATCAATAACCAATAATCAGGCGCACACTGAGCTACAACCACATATCAATAACCAATAATCAGGCGCACACTAAGCTACAACCACATATCAATAACCAATAATCAGCGGATTGGGCCTCGAATATAGCAGTTTACCAGCATGAAAAGTAGAGTTTATTGACAATATGTGGTAAAATGTGTGACAGTGGATCAACTTTGCCATGTTTGAGAGCAACTTCTGGAATTTTAGTGCTAGTATAAGTATTTGGTGGTAATTATGATGAAGGGAACAACTTCATAACTGTTAAATGGCTGATTTCACCAAATCAGATGTTCTCTTTTAATGTGTAAAAACAGAGTTTATTGGCAATCCAGGTGGGGAATTGTGTGAGGACATGTGTGTGGAGTGAACCATTGGGCAAGTGTCTTTATTCTGCTATCAACCCTAGAAATCAAGTAGTATATGTTATTTTGAAAAGATGCCTTGTTATGGGAATATCCAAACATCTCATGAGAATAGATGAATATTCAAACCTTTGCATGCAGTACTGTCAGCGCCACCTTGTGGTCCTCTAGTGTACTGTTTTCCTGTGGGACAGTCAACGCAGGTGGATGCGTTCTGCCAGTATATGAACGGAGGACACGCTGTACAGGGGGGAAGTCTGGACTCAGACACCAGTCCTGGGGGACACTCGGCTATAACAGTAGATATCACATATCAGACACTGTAACAGTTGATATCACACATCAGACACTTGGCTGTAACAGTAGATATCACACATCAGACACTCGGCTATAACAGATGATATCACATGTCAGACACTCGGCTGTAACAGCAGATTTCACACATCAGGCATTCAGCTGTAACAGTAGATATCAATCACCCGTCAGACACTCGGCAGTAACAACAGATATCACACCTCAGACACTTGGCTGTAACAGTTGATATCACACATCAGACACTCGGCTATAACAGTAGATATCACACATCAGACACTCGGCTGTAACAGCTGATATCACATGTCAGACACTCGGCTGTTACAGCAGATATCACACATCAGGCACTTGGCTGTAACAGTAGATATCACACATCAGACACTCGGCTGTAACAGTAGATATCACACATCAGACACTTGGCTGTAACAACATATATCGCACATCAGACACTCAGCTGTAACAGTAGATATCACACATCAGACACTCGGCTATAACAGCTGATATCATATGTCAGACACTCGGCTGTTACAGCAGATATCACACATCAGGCACTTGGCTGTAACAGTAGATATCACACATCAGACACTTGGCAGTAACAGCAGATATCACACATCAGGCACTTGGCTGTAACAGAAGATGTCACACATCAGACACTCAGCTGTAACAGTAGATATCACACATCAGACACTTGGCTGTAACAGTAGATATCACACATCAGACACTCGGCTGTAACAGTAGATATCACACATCAGACACTTGGCTGTAACAGCAGATATCACACATCAGACACTTGGCTGTAACAGTAGATATCACACTTCAGACATTCGGTTGTAAAAGCAGATATCACACATCAGACATTAAGCTGTAACAATAGATATCACACATCAGACACTTGGCTGTAACAGAAGATATCGCACATCATACACTTGGCTGTAACTTCAGATATCACACATCAGACACTCCACTGTAACAGCAGACATCACACATCAGACACTCGGCTGTAACAGTGGATATCACACATCATACACTTGGCTGTAATATCAGATATCACACATCAGAAACTTGGCTGTAAAATTAAGTAGTTACACATAATCCATATTAAGTTGTCTTAATCCCGGTTTTAAGTGTTGTCAAATTAGGCGCTAGAGAGAAATGTTTTATCAATATATGGTCATGGCAGCCATCCAGAAGGCCTCAAAAACCCTGGGTTAACTGTTCACAATACAAATGTATGTAAGAGTACGGTAACAACACACAGGCTGATACAGGCTGATACAGGCTGCTACAGGCTGATACAAGCATAATACTTTGGCTACATAAAAAAATGCTTCAATTGTAGGAATAGCACTGGTCCACAATGACTAAATAATTATGTACTTACCATATCAATGATCCACACTGATTGCATAATGATGGACTCACCATAGCACTGATCCACACTGACTACACAATGATGTACTCACCATAGCACTGGTCCACACTGACTACATAATGATGTACTCACCATAGCACTGATCCGCACTGACTACATAATGATGTACTCACCATAGCACTGGTCCACACTGATTGCATAATGATGGACTCACCATAGCATTGGTCCACACTGACTACATAATGATGTAATCACCATAGCACTGGTCCACACTGACTACATAATGATGTACTCACCATAGCACTGGTCCACACTGATTGCATAATGATGGACTCAACATAGCACTGGTCCACACTGACTACATAATGATGTAATCACCATAGCATTGGTCCACACTGACTACATAATGATGTACTCACCATAGCACTGGTCCACACTGATTGCATAATGATATACTCACCATAGCACTGATCCACACTAATTGCATAATGATGTACTCACCATAGCATTGGTCCACACTGACTGCATAATGATGTACTCACCATAGCACTGATCCGCACTGACTGCATAATGATGTACTCACCATAGCACTGATCCGCACTGACTGCATAATGATGCATTCACCATAGCACTGGTCCACACTAACTACACAATGATGTACTCACCTTAGCACTGGTCCACACTGACTACATAATGATGTACTCACCATAGCACTGGTCTACACTAACTACACAATGATGTACTCACCTTAGCACTGGTCCACACTGACTACATAATGATGTACTCACCATAGCACTGGTTCACACTGACTACATAATGATGTACTCACCATAGCACTGGTCCACACTGACTACATAATGATGTACTCACCATAGCACTGGTCCACACTAATTGCATAATGATGTACTCACCATAGCATTGGTCCACACTGACTGCATAATGATGTACTCACCATAGCACTGATCCGCACTGACTGCATAATGATGTACTCACCATAGCACTGATCCGCACTGACTGCATAATGATGCATTCACCATAGCACTGGTCCACACTAACTACACAATGATGTACTCACCTTAGCACTGGTCCACACTGACTACATAATGATGTACTCACCATAGCACTGGTCTACACTAACTACACAATGATGTACTCACCTTAGCACTGGTCCACACTGACTACATAATGATGTACTCACCATAGCACTGGTTCACACTAACTACACAATGATGTACTCACCTTAGCACTGGTCCACACTGACTACATAATGATGTACTCACCATAGCACTGGTCCACACTGACTACATAATGATGTACTCACCATAGCACTGGTCCACACTGACTGATCCCTCACTGTAGGTGTAAGTATCAGCTGGACAGTCCACACATGACGCTTGACTTGACTCATTACTGTAGGTGCCTTTTGGACACAGCTCACAACCTGAGCCCTTCTTGTAATAGCCGGACGGACATGGAACTGAAAGTTGTCAACAACATTCATAAAATGAGGAAAAATTGAAGCATGACACAGAAGTAAAGTGGCATGTTTAGACACTTCAACCAACTCACACCAACAAGTACAACACAATGGTGTGTAAAGAATGGTGGATTTATCTGCAGTAACAAGGTGCCTTAAAGCTACTAGCAGAAAACTGTAAGTTTAATTTGCACACCTCTGCAATAAACCTGGAGGTCTGAAGGGAAGTATTTGACATATACAATACAGCACTATCAAGAAACTTCTATTGTGCTAATATCTTCGGGAAAACCCAAGCTCAGCAGCTCACCAAACAACAGGGTCATGTAGTTACTAGTTGATGAACAATTCCAGTCGTAAACTGCTGGATTGGAATGCTGAGGAGCTGTGGAGGATAATCGAGTTTACACAGGTGGCTTTTTAGTTGACGAACGAGTTCTACAAAGTTGTTGCAGCAACCAAGAAAACTCTATAGTTTTTAGACATTTGTCTTTACACTGGGAGTGTGGATTAGAACTAGACGACTGAAGCTGTCTGGGCTGTCTTTACACTGAAAGTGAGGATTAGAACTAGATGACTGAAGCTGTCTGGGTTGTCTTTACACTGGGAGTGTGGATTAGAACTAGACGACTGAAGCTGTCTGGGCTGTCTTTACACTGAGAGTGTGGATTAGAACTAGACGACTGAAGCTATCTGGGCTGTCTTTACACTGGGAGTGAGAATTAGAACTAGATGACTGAAGCTGTCTGGGCTGTCTTTACACTGAGAGTGAGGATTAGAACTAGATGACTGAAGCTGTCTGGGCTGTCTTTACACTGAGAGTGTGGATTAGAACTAGACGACTGAAGCTGTCTGGGCTGTCTTTACACTGGGAGTGAGAATTAGAACTAGATGACTGAAGCTGTCTGGGCTGTCTTTACACTGAGAGTGAGGATTAGAACTAGATGACTGAAGCTGTCTGGGCTGTCTTTACACTGAGAGTGTGGATTAGAACTAGACGACTGAAGCTGTCTGGGCTGTCTTTACACTGAGAGTGAGGATTAGAACTAGACGACTGAAGCTGTCTGGGCTGTCTTTACACTGGGAGTGAGAATTAGAACTAGATGACTGAAGCTGTCTGGGTTGTCTTTACACTGAGAGTGAGGATTAGAACTAGACGACTGAAGCTGTCTGGGCTGTCTTTACACTGGGAGTGAGGATTAGAACTAGACGACTGAAGCTGTCTGGGCTGTCTTTACACTGGGAGTGAGGATTAGAACTAGATGACTGAAGCTGTCTGGGCTGTCTTTACAATGGGAGTGTGGATTAGAACTAGACGACTGAAGCTGTCTGGGCTGTCTTTACACTGGGAGTGGGGATTAGAACTAGATGACTGAAGCTGTCTGGGCTGTCTGTACACTGGGAGTGGGGATTAGAACTAGACGACTGAAGCTGTCTGGGCTGTCTTTACACTGGGAGTGAGGATTAGAACTAGATGACTGAAGCTGTCTGGGCTGTCTTTACACTGGGAGTGGGGATTAGAACTAGACGACTGAAGCTGTCTGGGCTGCCTTTACACTGGGAGTGTGGATTAGAACTAGATGACTGAAGCTGTCTGGGCTGTCTTTAGACTGAGAGTGAGGATTATAACTAGATGACTGAAGCTGTCTGGGCTGTCTTTACACTGGGAGGGGGAATAGAACTAGATGACTGGAGCTGTCTGGGCTGTCTTTACATTGGGAGTGGATTAGAACTAGATGACTGAAGCTGTCTGGGCTGTCTTTACACTGAGAGTGAGGATTAGAACTAGATGACTGAAAATGTCTGGGCTGTCTTTACACTGAGAGTGAGGATTATAACTAGATGACTGAAGCTGTCTGGGCTGTCTTTACACTGGGAGGGGGATTAGAACTAGATGACTGAAGCTGTCTGGGCTGTCTTTACATTGGGAGTGGGGATTAGAACTAGATGACTGAAGCTGTCTGGGTTGTCTTTACACTGAGAGTGAGGATTAGAACTAGATGACTGAAGCTGTCTGGGCTGTCTTTACACTGAGAGTGAGGATTAGAACTAGATGACTGAAGCTGTCTGGGCTGTCTTTACACTGAGAGTGAGGATTATAACTAGATGACTGAAGCTGTCTGGGTTGTCTTTACACTGGGAGTGGGGATTAGAACTAGATGACTGAAGCTGTCTGGGCTGTCTTTACACTGGGAGTGGGGATTAGAACTAGACGACTGAAGCTGTCTGGGCTGTCTTTACACTGGGAGTGTGGATTAGAACTAGACGACTGAAGCTGTCTGGGCTGTCTTTACACTGGGAGTGGGGATTAGAACTAGACGACTGAAGCTGTCTGGGCTGTCTTTACACTGGGAGTGGGGATTAGAACTAGATGACTGAAGCTGTCTGGGCTGTCTTTACACTGGGAGTGAGGATTAGAACTAGATGACTGAAGCTGTCTGGGCTGTCTTTACACTGAGAGTGAGGATTAGAACTAGATGACTGAAGCTGTCTGGGCTGTCTTTACACTGGGAGTGAGGATTAGAACTAGATGACTGAAGCTGTCTGGGCTGTCTTTACACTGAGAGTGAGGATTAGAACTAGATGACTGAAGCTGTCTGGGCTGTCTTTACACTGGGAGTGAGGATTAGAACTAGATGACTGAAGCTGTCTGGGCTGTCTTTACACTGAGAGTGGGGATTAGAACTAGATGACTGAAGCTGTCTGGGCTGTCTTTACACTGAGAGTGAGGATTAGAACTAGATGACTGAAGCTGTATGGGCTGTCTTTACACTGGGAGTGGGGATTAGAACTAGATGACTGAAGCTGTCTGGGCTGTCTTTACACTGGGAGTGTGGATTAGAACTAGATGACTGAAGCTGTCTGGGCTGTCTTTACATTGGGAGTGGGGATTAGAACTAGATGACTGAAGCTGTCTGGGTTGTCTTTACACTGAGAGTGAGGATTAGAACTAGATGACTGAAGCTGTCTGGGCTGTCTTTACACTGGGAGTGAGGATTAGAACTAGATGACTGAAGCTGTCTGGGCTGTCTTTACACTGAGAGTGAGGATTATAACTAGATGACTGAAGCTGTCTGGGTTGTCTTTACACTGGGAGTGGGGATTAGAACTAGATGACTGAAGCTGTCTGGGCTGTCTTTACACTGGGAGTGGGGATTAGAACTAGACGACTGAAGCTGTCTGGGCTGTCTTTACACTGGGAGTGGGGATTAGAACTAGATGACTGAAGCTGTCTGGGTTGTCTTTACACTGAGAGTGAGGATTAGAACTAGATGACTGAAGCTGTCTGGGCTGTCTTTACACTGAGAGTGAGGATTAGAACTAGACGACTGAAGCTGTCTGGGCTGTCTTTACACTGGGAGTGGGGATTAGAACTAGACAACTGAAGCTGTCTGGGCTGTCTTTACACTGGGAGTGAGGATTAGAACTAGATGACTGAAGCTGTCTGGGCTGTCTTTACACTGAGAGTGGTGATTAGAACTAGACGACTGAAGCTGTCTGGGTTGTCTTTACACTGGGAGTGAGGATTAGAACTAGATGACTGAAGCTGTCTGGGCTGTCTTTACACTGGGAGTGTGGATTAGAACTAGATGACTGAAGCTGTCTGGGCTGTATTTACACTGGGAGTGTGGATTAGAACTAGACGACTGAAGCTGTCTGGGCTGTCTTTACACTGAGAGTGAGGATTATAACTAGATGACTGAAGCTGTCTGGGCTGTCTTTACACTGGGAGGGGGATTAGAACTAGATGACTGAAGCTGTCTGGGCTGTCTGTACACTGGGAGTGGGGATTAGAACTAGACGACTGAAGCTGTCTGGGCTGTCTTTACACTGGGAGTGAGGATTAGAACTAGATGACTGAAGCTGTCTGGGCTGTCTTTACACTGGGAGTGGGGATTAGAACTAGACGACTGAAGCTGTCTGGGCTGCCTTTACACTGGGAGTGTGGATTAGAACTAGATGACTGAAGCTGTCTGGGCTGTCTTTAGACTGAGAGTGAGGATTATAACTAGATGACTGAAGCTGTCTGGGCTGTCTTTACACTGGGATGGGGATTAGAACTAGATGACTGGAGCTGTCTGGGCTGTCTTTACATTGGGAGTGGATTAGAACTAGATGACTGAAGCTGTCTGGGCTGTCTTTACACTGAGAGTGAGGATTAGAACTAGATGACTGAAAATGTCTGGGCTGTCTTTACACTGAGAGTGAGGATTATAACTAGATGACTGAAGCTGTCTGGGCTGTCTTTACACTGGGAGGGGGATTAGAACTAGATGACTGAAGCTGTCTGGGCTGTCTTTACATTGGGAGTGGGGATTAGAACTAGATGACTGAAGCTGTCTGGGTTGTCTTTACACTGAGAGTGAGGATTAGAACTAGATGACTGAAGCTGTCTGGGCTGTCTTTACACTGAGAGTGAGGATTAGAACTAGATGACTGAAGCTGTCTGGGCTGTCTTTACACTGAGAGTGAGGATTATAACTAGATGACTGAAGCTGTCTGGGTTGTCTTTACACTGGGAGTGGGGATTAGAACTAGATGACTGAAGCTGTCTGGGCTGTCTTTACACTGGGAGTGGGGATTAGAACTAGACGACTGAAGCTGTCTGGGCTGTCTTTACACTGGGAGTGTGGATTAGAACTAGACGACTGAAGCTGTCTGGGCTGTCTTTACACTGGGAGTGGGGATTAGAACTAGACGACTGAAGCTGTCTGGGCTGTCTTTACACTGGGAGTGGGGATTAGAACTAGATGACTGAAGCTGTCTGGGCTGTCTTTACACTGGGAGTGAGGATTAGAACTAGATGACTGAAGCTGTCTGGGCTGTCTTTACACTGAGAGTGAGGATTAGAACTAGATGACTGAAGCAGTCTGGGCTGTCTTTACACTGGGAGTGAGGATTAGAACTAGATGACTGAAGCTGTCTGGGCTGTCTTTACACTGAGAGTGAGGATTAGAACTAGATGACTGAAGCTGTCTGGGCTGTCTTTACACTGGGAGTGAGGATTAGAACTAGACGACTGAAGCTGTCTGGGCTGTCTTTACACTGGGAGTGGGGAATAGAACTAGATGACTGAAGCTGTCTGGGCTGTCTGTACACTGGGAGTGGGGATTAGAACTAGACGACTGAAGCTGTCTGGGCTGTCTTTACACTGGGAGTGAGGATTAGAAGTAGATGACTGAAGCTGTCTGGGCTGTCTTTACACTGAGAGTGAGGATTAGAACTAGACGACTGAAGCTGTCTGGGCTGTCTTTACACTGGGAGTGAGAATTAGAACTAGATGACTGAAGCTGTCTGGGTTGTCTTTACACTGAGAGTGAGGATTAGAACTAGACGACTGAAGCTGTCTGGGCTGTCTTTACACTGGGAGTGAGGATTAGAACTAGACGACTGAAGCTGTCTGGGCTGTCTTTACACTGGGAGTGAGGATTAGAACTAGATGACTGAAGCTGTCTGGGCTGTCTTTACAATGGGAGTGTGGATTAGAACTAGACGACTGAAGCTGTCTGGGCTGTCTTTACACTGGGAGTGGGGATTAGAACTAGATGACTGAAGCTGTCTGGGCTGTCTGTACACTGGGAGTGGGGATTAGAACTAGACGACTGAAGCTGTCTGGGCTGTCTTTACACTGGGAGTGAGGATTAGAACTAGATGACTGAAGCTGTCTGGGCTGTCTTTACACTGGGAGTGGGGATTAGAACTAGACGACTGAAGCTGTCTGGGCTGCCTTTACACTGGGAGTGTGGATTAGAACTAGATGACTGAAGCTGTCTGGGCTGTCTTTAGACTGAGAGTGAGGATTATAACTAGATGACTGAAGCTGTCTGGGCTGTCTTTACACTGGGAGGGGGAATAGAACTAGATGACTGGAGCTGTCTGGGCTGTCTTTACATTGGGAGTGGATTAGAACTAGATGACTGAAGCTGTCTGGGCTGTCTTTACACTGAGAGTGAGGATTAGAACTAGATGACTGAAAATGTCTGGGCTGTCTTTACACTGAGAGTGAGGATTATAACTAGATGACTGAAGCTGTCTGGGCTGTCTTTACACTGGGAGGGGGATTAGAACTAGATGACTGAAGCTGTCTGGGCTGTCTTTACATTGGGAGTGGGGATTAGAACTAGATGACTGAAGCTGTCTGGGTTGTCTTTACACTGAGAGTGAGGATTAGAACTAGATGACTGAAGCTGTCTGGGCTGTCTTTACACTGAGAGTGAGGATTAGAACTAGATGACTGAAGCTGTCTGGGCTGTCTTTACACTGAGAGTGAGGATTATAACTAGATGACTGAAGCTGTCTGGGTTGTCTTTACACTGGGAGTGGGGATTAGAACTAGATGACTGAAGCTGTCTGGGCTGTCTTTACACTGGGAGTGGGGATTAGAACTAGACGACTGAAGCTGTCTGGGCTGTCTTTACACTGGGAGTGTGGATTAGAACTAGACGACTGAAGCTGTCTGGGCTGTCTTTACACTGGGAGTGGGGATTAGAACTAGACGACTGAAGCTGTCTGGGCTGTCTTTACACTGGGAGTGGGGATTAGAACTAGATGACTGAAGCTGTCTGGGCTGTCTTTACACTGGGAGTGAGGATTAGAACTAGATGACTGAAGCTGTCTGGGCTGTCTTTACACTGAGAGTGAGGATTAGAACTAGATGACTGAAGCTGTCTGGGCTGTCTTTACACTGGGAGTGAGGATTAGAACTAGATGACTGAAGCTGTCTGGGCTGTCTTTACACTGAGAGTGAGGATTAGAACTAGATGACTGAAGCTGTCTGGGCTGTCTTTACACTGGGAGTGAGGATTAGAACTAGATGACTGAAGCTGTCTGGGCTGTCTTTACACTGAGAGTGGGGATTAGAACTAGATGACTGAAGCTGTCTGGGCTGTCTTTACACTGAGAGTGAGGATTAGAACTAGATGACTGAAGCTGTATGGGCTGTCTTTACACTGGGAGTGGGGATTAGAACTAGATGACTGAAGCTGTCTGGGCTGTCTTTACACTGGGAGTGTGGATTAGAACTAGATGACTGAAGCTGTCTGGGCTGTCTTTACATTGGGAGTGGGGATTAGAACTAGATGACTGAAGCTGTCTGGGTTGTCTTTACACTGAGAGTGAGGATTAGAACTAGATGACTGAAGCTGTCTGGGCTGTCTTTACACTGGGAGTGAGGATTAGAACTAGATGACTGAAGCTGTCTGGGCTGTCTTTACACTGAGAGTGAGGATTATAACTAGATGACTGAAGCTGTCTGGGTTGTCTTTACACTGGGAGTGGGGATTAGAACTAGATGACTGAAGCTGTCTGGGCTGTCTTTACACTGGGAGTGGGGATTAGAACTAGACGACTGAAGCTGTCTGGGCTGTCTTTACACTGGGAGTAGGGATTAGAACTAGATGACTGAAGCTGTCTGGGTTGTCTTTACACTGAGAGTGAGGATTAGAACTAGATGACTGAAGCTGTCTGGGCTGTCTTTACACTGAGAGTGAGGATTAGAACTAGACGACTGAAGCTGTCTGGGCTGTCTTTACACTGGGAGTGGGGATTAGAACTAGACAACTGAAGCTGTCTGGGCTGTCTTTACACTGGGAGTGAGGATTAGAACTAGATGACTGAAGCTGTCTGGGCTGTCTTTACACTGAGAGTGGTGATTAGAACTAGACGACTGAAGCTGTCTGGGTTGTCTTTACACTGGGAGTGAGGATTAGAACTAGATGACTGAAGCTGTCTGGGCTGTCTTTACACTGGGAGTGTGGATTAGAACTAGATGACTGAAGCTGTCTGGGCTGTATTTACACTGGGAGTGTGGATTAGAACTAGACGACTGAAGCTGTCTGGGCTGTCTTTACACTGAGAGTGAGGATTATAACTAGATGACTGAAGCTGTCTGGGCTGTCTTTACACTGGGAGGGGGATTAGAACTAGATGACTGAAGCTGTCTGGGCTGTCTGTACACTGGGAGTGGGGATTAGAACTAGACGACTGAAGCTGTCTGGGCTGTCTTTACACTGGGAGTGAGGATTAGAACTAGATGACTGAAGCTGTCTGGGCTGTCTTTACACTGGGAGTGGGGATTAGAACTAGACGACTGAAGCTGTCTGGGCTGCCTTTACACTGGGAGTGTGGATTAGAACTAGATGACTGAAGCTGTCTGGGCTGTCTTTAGACTGAGAGTGAGGATTATAACTAGATGACTGAAGCTGTCTGGGCTGTCTTTACACTGGGATGGGGATTAGAACTAGATGACTGGAGCTGTCTGGGCTGTCTTTACATTGGGAGTGGATTAGAACTAGATGACTGAAGCTGTCTGGGCTGTCTTTACACTGAGAGTGAGGATTAGAACTAGATGACTGAAAATGTCTGGGCTGTCTTTACACTGAGAGTGAGGATTATAACTAGATGACTGAAGCTGTCTGGGCTGTCTTTACACTGGGAGGGGGATTAGAACTAGATGACTGAAGCTGTCTGGGCTGTCTTTACATTGGGAGTGGGGATTAGAACTAGATGACTGAAGCTGTCTGGGTTGTCTTTACACTGAGAGTGAGGATTAGAACTAGATGACTGAAGCTGTCTGGGCTGTCTTTACACTGAGAGTGAGGATTAGAACTAGATGACTGAAGCTGTCTGGGCTGTCTTTACACTGAGAGTGAGGATTATAACTAGATGACTGAAGCTGTCTGGGTTGTCTTTACACTGGGAGTGGGGATTAGAACTAGATGACTGAAGCTGTCTGGGCTGTCTTTACACTGGGAGTGGGGATTAGAACTAGACGACTGAAGCTGTCTGGGCTGTCTTTACACTGGGAGTGTGGATTAGAACTAGACGACTGAAGCTGTCTGGGCTGTCTTTACACTGGGAGTGGGGATTAGAACTAGACGACTGAAGCTGTCTGGGCTGTCTTTACACTGGGAGTGGGGATTAGAACTAGATGACTGAAGCTGTCTGGGCTGTCTTTACACTGGGAGTGAGGATTAGAACTAGATGACTGAAGCTGTCTGGGCTGTCTTTACACTGAGAGTGAGGATTAGAACTAGATGACTGAAGCAGTCTGGGCTGTCTTTACACTGGGAGTGAGGATTAGAACTAGATGACTGAAGCTGTCTGGGCTGTCTTTACACTGAGAGTGAGGATTAGAACTAGATGACTGAAGCTGTCTGGGCTGTCTTTACACTGGGAGTGAGGATTAGAACTAGACGACTGAAGCTGTCTGGGCTGTCTTTACACTGGGAGTGGGGAATAGAACTAGATGACTGAAGCTGTCTGGGCTGTCTGTACACTGGGAGTGGGGATTAGAACTAGACGACTGAAGCTGTCTGGGCTGTCTTTACACTGGGAGTGAGGATTAGAAGTAGATGACTGAAGCTGTCTGGGCTGTCTTTACACTGGGAGTGTGGATTAGAACTAGATGACTGAAGCTGTCTGGGCTGTCTTTACACTGAGAGTGAGGATTAGAACTAGATGACTGAAGCTGTCTGGGCTGTCTTTACACTGGGAGTGAGGATTAGAACTAGACGACTGAAGCTGTCTGGGCTGTCTTTACACTGGAAGTGTGGATTAGAACTAGATGACTGAAGCTGTCTGGGCTGTCTTTACACTGAGAGTGAGGATTAGAACTAGATGACTGAAGCTGTCTGGGCTGTCTTTACACTGGGAGTGAGGATTAGAACTAGACGACTGAAGCTGTCTGGGCTGTCTTTACACTGAGAGTGAGGATTAGAACTAGATGACTGAAGCTGTCTGGGCTGTCTTTACACTGAGAGTGAGGATTAGAACTAGACGACTGAAGCTGTCTGGGCTGTCTTTACACTGGGAGTGGGGATTAGAACTAGACGACTGAAGCTGTCTGGGCTGTCTTTACACTGGGAGTGAGGATTAGAACTAGATGACTGAAGCTGTCTGGGCTGTCTTTACACTGAGAGTGGTGATTAGAACTAGATGACTGAAGCTGTCTGGGCTGTCTTTACACTGAGAGTGAGGATTAGAACTAGATGACTGAAGCTGTATGGGCTGTCTTTACACTGGGAGTGGGGATTAGAACTAGATGACTGAAGCTGTCTGGGCTGTCTTCACACTGGGAGTGGGGATTAGAACTAGATGACTGAAGCTGTCTGGGTTGTCTTTACACTGAGAGTGAGGATTAGAACTAGATGACTGAAGCTGTCTGGGCTGTCTTTACACTGGGAGTGAGGATTAGAACTAGATGATTGAAGCTGTCTGGGCTGTCTTTACACTGGGAGTGAGGATTAGAACTAGATGATTGAAGCTGTCTGGGCTGTCTTTACACTGGGAGTGTGGATTAGAACTAGATGACTGAAGCTGTCTGGGTTGTCTTTACACTGGGAGTGAGGATTAGAACTAGACGACTGAAGCTGTCTGGGCTGTCTTTACACTGGGAGTGTGGATTAGAACTAGATGACTGAAGCTGTCTGGGCTGTCTTTACACTGGGAGTGGGGATTAGAACTAGACGACTGAAGCTGTCTGGGCTGTCTTTACACTGGGAGTGAGGATTAGAACTAGATGACTGAAGCTGTCTGGGCTGTCTTTACACTGGGAGTGTGGATTAGAACTAGATGACTGAAGCTGTCTGGGCTGTCTTTACACTGAGAGTGAGGATTAGAACTAGATGACTGAAGCTGTCTGGGCTGTCTTTACACTGGGAGTGAGGATTAGAACTAGACGACTGAAGCTGTCTGGGCTGTCTTTACACTGGAAGTGTGGATTAGAACTAGATGACTGAAGCTGTCTGGGCTGTCTTTACACTGAGAGTGAGGATTAGAACTAGATGACTGAAGCTGTCTGGGCTGTCTTTACACTGGGAGTGAGGATTAGAACTAGACGACTGAAGCTGTCTGGGCTGTCTTTACACTGAGAGTGAGGATTAGAACTAGATGACTGAAGCTGTCTGGGCTGTCTTTACACTGAGAGTGAGGATTAGAACTAGACGACTGAAGCTGTCTGGGCTGTCTTTACACTGGGAGTGGGGATTAGAACTAGACGACTGAAGCTGTCTGGGCTGTCTTTACACTGGGAGTGAGGATTAGAACTAGACGACTGAAGCTGTCTGGGCTGTCTTTACACTGAGAGTGGTGATTAGAACTAGATGACTGAAGCTGTCTGGGCTGTCTTTACACTGAGAGTGAGGATTAGAACTAGATGACTGAAGCTGTATGGGCTGTCTTTACACTGGGAGTGGGGATTAGAACTAGATGACTGAAGCTGTCTGGGCTGTCTTTACACTGGGAGTGAGGATTAGAACTAGATGACTGAAGCTGTCTGGGCTGTCTTTACACTGAGAGTGAGGATTAGAACTAGATGACTGAAGCTGTCTGGGCTGTCTTTACACTGGGAGTGAGGATTAGAACTAGATGACTGAAGCTGTCTGGGCTGTCTTTACACTGAGAGTGAGGATTAGAACTAGATGACTGAAGCTGTCTGGGCTGTCTTTACACTGGGAGTGAGGATTAGAACTAGACGACTGAAGCTGTCTGGGCTGTCTTTACACTGGGAGTGGGGAATAGAACTAGATGACTGAAGCTGTCTGGGCTGTCTGTACACTGGGAGTGGGGATTAGAACTAGACGACTGAAGCTGTCTGGGCTGTCTTTACACTGGGAGTGAGGATTAGAAGTAGATGACTGAAGCTGTCTGGGCTGTCTTTACACTGGGAGTGTGGATTAGAACTAGATGACTGAAGCTGTCTGGGCTGTCTTTACACTGAGAGTGAGGATTAGAACTAGATGACTGAAGCTGTCTGGGCTGTCTTTACACTGGGAGTGAGGATTAGAACTAGACGACTGAAGCTGTCTGGGCTGTCTTTACACTGGAAGTGTGGATTAGAACTAGATGACTGAAGCTGTCTGGGCTGTCTTTACACTGAGAGTGAGGATTAGAACTAGATGACTGAAGCTGTCTGGGCTGTCTTTACACTGGGAGTGAGGATTAGAACTAGACGACTGAAGCTGTCTGGGCTGTCTTTACACTGAGAGTGAGGATTAGAACTAGATGACTGAAGCTGTCTGGGCTGTCTTTACACTGAGAGTGAGGATTAGAACTAGACGACTGAAGCTGTCTGGGCTGTCTTTACACTGGGAGTGGGGATTAGAACTAGACGACTGAAGCTGTCTGGGCTGTCTTTACACTGGGAGTGAGGATTAGAACTAGATGACTGAAGCTGTCTGGGCTGTCTTTACACTGAGAGTGGTGATTAGAACTAGATGACTGAAGCTGTCTGGGCTGTCTTTACACTGAGAGTGAGGATTAGAACTAGATGACTGAAGCTGTATGGGCTGTCTTTACACTGGGAGTGGGGATTAGAACTAGATGACTGAAGCTGTCTGGGCTGTCTTCACACTGGGAGTGGGGATTAGAACTAGATGACTGAAGCTGTCTGGGTTGTCTTTACACTGAGAGTGAGGATTAGAACTAGATGACTGAAGCTGTCTGGGCTGTCTTTACACTGGGAGTGAGGATTAGAACTAGATGATTGAAGCTGTCTGGGCTGTCTTTACACTGGGAGTGAGGATTAGAACTAGATGATTGAAGCTGTCTGGGCTGTCTTTACACTGGGAGTGTGGATTAGAACTAGATGACTGAAGCTGTCTGGGTTGTCTTTACACTGGGAGTGAGGATTAGAACTAGACGACTGAAGCTGTCTGGGCTGTCTTTACACTGGGAGTGTGGATTAGAACTAGATGACTGAAGCTGTCTGGGCTGTCTTTACACTGGGAGTGGGGATTAGAACTAGACGACTGAAGCTGTCTGGGCTGTCTTTACACTGGGAGTGAGGATTAGAACTAGATGACTGAAGCTGTCTGGGCTGTCTTTACACTGGGAGTGTGGATTAGAACTAGATGACTGAAGCTGTCTGGGCTGTCTTTACACTGAGAGTGAGGATTAGAACTAGATGACTGAAGCTGTCTGGGCTGTCTTTACACTGGGAGTGAGGATTAGAACTAGACGACTGAAGCTGTCTGGGCTGTCTTTACACTGGAAGTGTGGATTAGAACTAGATGACTGAAGCTGTCTGGGCTGTCTTTACACTGAGAGTGAGGATTAGAACTAGATGACTGAAGCTGTCTGGGCTGTCTTTACACTGGGAGTGAGGATTAGAACTAGATGACTGAAGCTGTCTGGGCTGTCTTTACACTGAGAGTGAGGATTAGAACTAGATGACTGAAGCTGTCTGGGCTGTCTTTACACTGAGAGTGAGGATTAGAACTAGACGACTGAAGCTGTCTGGGCTGTCTTTACACTGGGAGTGGGGATTAGAACTAGACGACTGAAGCTGTCTGGGCTGTCTTTACACTGGGAGTGAGGATTAGAACTAGATGACTGAAGCTGTCTGGGCTGTCTTTACACTGGGAGTGAGGATTAGAACTAGATGACTGAAGCTGTCTGGGCTGTCTTTACACTGAGAGTGGTGATTAGAACTAGATGACTGAAGCTGTCTGGGCTGTCTTTACACTGAGAGTGAGGATTAGAACTAGATGACTGAAGCTGTATGGGCTGTCTTTACACTGGGAGTGGGGATTAGAACTAGATGACTGAAGCTGTCTGGGCTGTCTTTACCCTGGGAGTGGGGATTAGAACTAGATGACTGAAGCTGTCTGGGTTGTCTTTACACTGAGAGTGAGGATTAGAACTAGATGACTGAAGCTGTCTGGGCTGTCTTTACCCTGGGAGTGGGGATTAGAACTAGATGACTGAAGCTGTCTGGGTTGTCTTTACACTGAGAGTGAGGATTAGAACTAGATGACTGAAGCTGTCTGGGCTGTCTTTACACTGGGAGTGAGGATTAGAACTAGATGATTGAAGCTGTCTGGGCTGTCTTTACACTGGGAGTGAGGATTAGAACTAGATGATTGAAGCTGTCTGGGCTGTCTTTACACTGGGAGTGTGGATTAGAACTAGATGACTGAAGCTGTCTGGGTTGTCTTTACACTGGGAGTGAGGATTAGAACTAGACGACTGAAGCTGTCTGGGCTGTATTTACACTGGGAGTGTGGATTAGAACTAGATGACTGAAGCTGTCTGGGCTGTCTTTACACTGGGAGTGAGGATTAGAACTAGACGACTGAAGCTGTCTGGGCTGTCTTTACACTGGGAGTGTGGATTAGAACTAGACGACTGAAGCTGTCTGGGCTGTCTTTACACTGGGAGTGGGGATTAGAACTAGATGACTGAAGCTGTCTGGGTTGTCTTTACACTGGGAGTGAGGATTAGAACTAGATGACTGAAGCTGTCTGGGCTGTCTGTACACTGGGAGTGGGGATTAGAACTAGATGAATGAAGCTGTCTGGGCTGTCTTTACACTGAGAGTGAGGATTAGAACTAGACGACTGAAGCTGTCTGGGCTGTCTTTACACTGGGAGTGAGAATTAGAACTAGATGACTGAAGCTGTCTGGGTTGTCTTTACACTGAGAGTGAGGATTAGAACTAGACGACTGAAGCTGTCTGGGCTGTCTTTACACTGGGAGTGAGGATTAGAACTAGACGACTGAAGCTGTCTGGGCTGTCTTTACACTGGGAGTGAGGATTAGAACTAGATGACTGAAGCTGTCTGGGCTGTCTTTACAATGGGAGTGTGGATTAGAACTAGACGACTGAAGCTGTCTGGGCTGTCTTTACACTGGGAGTGGGGATTAGAACTAGATGACTGAAGCTGTCTGGGCTGTCTGTACACTGGGAGTGGGGATTAGAACTAGACGACTGAAGCTGTCTGGGCTGTCTTTACACTGGGAGTGAGGATTAGAACTAGATGACTGAAGCTGTCTGGGCTGTCTTTACACTGGGAGTGGGGATTAGAACTAGACGACTGAAGCTGTCTGGGCTGCCTTTACACTGGGAGTGTGGATTAGAACTAGATGACTGAAGCTGTCTGGGCTGTCTTTAGACTGAGAGTGAGGATTATAACTAGATGACTGAAGCTGTCTGGGCTGTCTTTACACTGGGAGGGGGAATAGAACTAGATGACTGGAGCTGTCTGGGCTGTCTTTACATTGGGAGTGGATTAGAACTAGATGACTGAAGCTGTCTGGGCTGTCTTTACACTGAGAGTGAGGATTAGAACTAGATGACTGAAAATGTCTGGGCTGTCTTTACACTGAGAGTGAGGATTATAACTAGATGACTGAAGCTGTCTGGGCTGTCTTTACACTGGGAGGGGGATTAGAACTAGATGACTGAAGCTGTCTGGGCTGTCTTTACATTGGGAGTGGGGATTAGAACTAGATGACTGAAGCTGTCTGGGTTGTCTTTACACTGAGAGTGAGGATTAGAACTAGATGACTGAAGCTGTCTGGGCTGTCTTTACACTGAGAGTGAGGATTAGAACTAGATGACTGAAGCTGTCTGGGCTGTCTTTACACTGAGAGTGAGGATTATAACTAGATGACTGAAGCTGTCTGGGTTGTCTTTACACTGGGAGTGGGGATTAGAACTAGATGACTGAAGCTGTCTGGGCTGTCTTTACACTGGGAGTGGGGATTAGAACTAGACGACTGAAGCTGTCTGGGCTGTCTTTACACTGGGAGTGTGGATTAGAACTAGACGACTGAAGCTGTCTGGGCTGTCTTTACACTGGGAGTGGGGATTAGAACTAGACGACTGAAGCTGTCTGGGCTGTCTTTACACTGGGAGTGGGGATTAGAACTAGATGACTGAAGCTGTCTGGGCTGTCTTTACACTGGGAGTGAGGATTAGAACTAGATGACTGAAGCTGTCTGGGCTGTCTTTACACTGAGAGTGAGGATTAGAACTAGATGACTGAAGCTGTCTGGGCTGTCTTTACACTGGGAGTGAGGATTAGAACTAGATGACTGAAGCTGTCTGGGCTGTCTTTACACTGAGAGTGAGGATTAGAACTAGATGACTGAAGCTGTCTGGGCTGTCTTTACACTGGGAGTGAGGATTAGAACTAGATGACTGAAGCTGTCTGGGCTGTCTTTACACTGAGAGTGGGGATTAGAACTAGATGACTGAAGCTGTCTGGGCTGTCTTTACACTGAGAGTGAGGATTAGAACTAGATGACTGAAGCTGTATGGGCTGTCTTTACACTGGGAGTGGGGATTAGAACTAGATGACTGAAGCTGTCTGGGCTGTCTTTACACTGGGAGTGTGGATTAGAACTAGATGACTGAAGCTGTCTGGGCTGTCTTTACATTGGGAGTGGGGATTAGAACTAGATGACTGAAGCTGTCTGGGTTGTCTTTACACTGAGAGTGAGGATTAGAACTAGATGACTGAAGCTGTCTGGGCTGTCTTTACACTGGGAGTGAGGATTAGAACTAGATGACTGAAGCTGTCTGGGCTGTCTTTACACTGAGAGTGAGGATTATAACTAGATGACTGAAGCTGTCTGGGTTGTCTTTACACTGGGAGTGGGGATTAGAACTAGATGACTGAAGCTGTCTGGGCTGTCTTTACACTGGGAGTGGGGATTAGAACTAGACGACTGAAGCTGTCTGGGCTGTCTTTACACTGGGAGTGGGGATTAGAACTAGATGACTGAAGCTGTCTGGGTTGTCTTTACACTGAGAGTGAGGATTAGAACTAGATGACTGAAGCTGTCTGGGCTGTCTTTACACTGAGAGTGAGGATTAGAACTAGACGACTGAAGCTGTCTGGGCTGTCTTTACACTGGGAGTGGGGATTAGAACTAGACAACTGAAGCTGTCTGGGCTGTCTTTACACTGGGAGTGAGGATTAGAACTAGATGACTGAAGCTGTCTGGGCTGTCTTTACACTGAGAGTGGTGATTAGAACTAGACGACTGAAGCTGTCTGGGTTGTCTTTACACTGGGAGTGAGGATTAGAACTAGATGACTGAAGCTGTCTGGGCTGTCTTTACACTGGGAGTGTGGATTAGAACTAGATGACTGAAGCTGTCTGGGCTGTATTTACACTGGGAGTGTGGATTAGAACTAGACGACTGAAGCTGTCTGGGCTGTCTTTACACTGAGAGTGAGGATTATAACTAGATGACTGAAGCTGTCTGGGCTGTCTTTACACTGGGAGGGGGATTAGAACTAGATGACTGAAGCTGTCTGGGCTGTCTGTACACTGGGAGTGGGGATTAGAACTAGACGACTGAAGCTGTCTGGGCTGTCTTTACACTGGGAGTGAGGATTAGAACTAGATGACTGAAGCTGTCTGGGCTGTCTTTACACTGGGAGTGGGGATTAGAACTAGACGACTGAAGCTGTCTGGGCTGCCTTTACACTGGGAGTGTGGATTAGAACTAGATGACTGAAGCTGTCTGGGCTGTCTTTAGACTGAGAGTGAGGATTATAACTAGATGACTGAAGCTGTCTGGGCTGTCTTTACACTGGGATGGGGATTAGAACTAGATGACTGGAGCTGTCTGGGCTGTCTTTACATTGGGAGTGGATTAGAACTAGATGACTGAAGCTGTCTGGGCTGTCTTTACACTGAGAGTGAGGATTAGAACTAGATGACTGAAAATGTCTGGGCTGTCTTTACACTGAGAGTGAGGATTATAACTAGATGACTGAAGCTGTCTGGGCTGTCTTTACACTGGGAGGGGGATTAGAACTAGATGACTGAAGCTGTCTGGGCTGTCTTTACATTGGGAGTGGGGATTAGAACTAGATGACTGAAGCTGTCTGGGTTGTCTTTACACTGAGAGTGAGGATTAGAACTAGATGACTGAAGCTGTCTGGGCTGTCTTTACACTGAGAGTGAGGATTAGAACTAGATGACTGAAGCTGTCTGGGCTGTCTTTACACTGAGAGTGAGGATTATAACTAGATGACTGAAGCTGTCTGGGTTGTCTTTACACTGGGAGTGGGGATTAGAACTAGATGACTGAAGCTGTCTGGGCTGTCTTTACACTGGGAGTGGGGATTAGAACTAGACGACTGAAGCTGTCTGGGCTGTCTTTACACTGGGAGTGTGGATTAGAACTAGACGACTGAAGCTGTCTGGGCTGTCTTTACACTGGGAGTGGGGATTAGAACTAGACGACTGAAGCTGTCTGGGCTGTCTTTACACTGGGAGTGGGGATTAGAACTAGATGACTGAAGCTGTCTGGGCTGTCTTTACACTGGGAGTGAGGATTAGAACTAGATGACTGAAGCTGTCTGGGCTGTCTTTACACTGAGAGTGAGGATTAGAACTAGATGACTGAAGCTGTCTGGGCTGTCTTTACACTGGGAGTGAGGATTAGAACTAGATGACTGAAGCTGTCTGGGCTGTCTTTACACTGAGAGTGAGGATTAGAACTAGATGACTGAAGCTGTCTGGGCTGTCTTTACACTGGGAGTGAGGATTAGAACTAGACGACTGAAGCTGTCTGGGCTGTCTTTACACTGGGAGTGGGGAATAGAACTAGATGACTGAAGCTGTCTGGGCTGTCTGTACACTGGGAGTGGGGATTAGAACTAGACGACTGAAGCTGTCTGGGCTGTCTTTACACTGGGAGTGAGGATTAGAAGTAGATGACTGAAGCTGTCTGGGCTGTCTTTACACTGGGAGTGTGGATTAGAACTAGATGACTGAAGCTGTCTGGGCTGTCTTTACACTGAGAGTGAGGATTAGAACTAGATGACTGAAGCTGTCTGGGCTGTCTTTACACTGGGAGTGAGGATTAGAACTAGACGACTGAAGCTGTCTGGGCTGTCTTTACACTGGAAGTGTGGATTAGAACTAGATGACTGAAGCTGTCTGGGCTGTCTTTACACTGGGAGTGAGGATTAGAACTAGACGACTGAAGCTGTCTGGGCTGTCTTTACACTGAGAGTGAGGATTAGAACTAGATGACTGAAGCTGTCTGGGCTGTCTTTACACTGAGAGTGAGGATTAGAACTAGACGACTGAAGCTGTCTGGGCTGTCTTTACACTGGGAGTGGGGATTAGAACTAGACGACTGAAGCTGTCTGGGCTGTCTTTACACTGGGAGTGAGGATTAGAACTAGATGACTGAAGCTGTCTGGGCTGTCTTTACACTGAGAGTGGTGATTAGAACTAGATGACTGAAGCTGTCTGGGCTGTCTTTACACTGAGAGTGAGGATTAGAACTAGATGACTGAAGCTGTATGGGCTGTCTTTACACTGGGAGTGGGGATTAGAACTAGATGACTGAAGCTGTCTGGGCTGTCTTCACACTGGGAGTGGGGATTAGAACTAGATGACTGAAGCTGTCTGGGTTGTCTTTACACTGAGAGTGAGG
Source organism: Lamellibrachia columna (assembly GCA_963662155.1). Lineage (NCBI taxonomy): Eukaryota > Metazoa > Annelida > Polychaeta > Sabellida > Siboglinidae > Lamellibrachia > Lamellibrachia columna. The sequence continues at coordinate 62,088,318 of OY759266.1, forward strand.
ATTAGAACTAGATGACTGAAGCTGTCTGGGCTGTCTTTACACTGGGAGTGAGGATTAGAACTAGATGATTGAAGCTGTCTGGGCTGTCTTTACACTGGGAGTGAGGATTAGAACTAGATGATTGAAGCTGTCTGGGCTGTCTTTACACTGGGAGTGTGGATTAGAACTAGATGACTGAAGCTGTCTGGGTTGTCTTTACACTGGGAGTGAGGATTAGAACTAGACGACTGAAGCTGTCTGGGCTGTCTTTACACTGGGAGTGTGGATTAGAACTAGATGACTGAAGCTGTCTGGGCTGTCTTTACACTGGGAGTGGGGATTAGAACTAGACGACTGAAGCTGTCTGGGCTGTCTTTACACTGGGAGTGAGGATTAGAACTAGATGACTGAAGCTGTCTGGGCTGTCTTTACACTGGGAGTGTGGATTAGAACTAGATGACTGAAGCTGTCTGGGCTGTCTTTACACTGAGAGTGAGGATTAGAACTAGATGACTGAAGCTGTCTGGGCTGTCTTTACACTGGGAGTGAGGATTAGAACTAGACGACTGAAGCTGTCTGGGCTGTCTTTACACTGGAAGTGTGGATTAGAACTAGATGACTGAAGCTGTCTGGGCTGTCTTTACACTGAGAGTGAGGATTAGAACTAGATGACTGAAGCTGTCTGGGCTGTCTTTACACTGGGAGTGAGGATTAGAACTAGACGACTGAAGCTGTCTGGGCTGTCTTTACACTGAGAGTGAGGATTAGAACTAGATGACTGAAGCTGTCTGGGCTGTCTTTACACTGAGAGTGAGGATTAGAACTAGACGACTGAAGCTGTCTGGGCTGTCTTTACACTGGGAGTGGGGATTAGAACTAGACGACTGAAGCTGTCTGGGCTGTCTTTACACTGGGAGTGAGGATTAGAACTAGACGACTGAAGCTGTCTGGGCTGTCTTTACACTGAGAGTGGTGATTAGAACTAGATGACTGAAGCTGTCTGGGCTGTCTTTACACTGAGAGTGAGGATTAGAACTAGATGACTGAAGCTGTATGGGCTGTCTTTACACTGGGAGTGGGGATTAGAACTAGATGACTGAAGCTGTCTGGGCTGTCTTTACACTGGGAGTGAGGATTAGAACTAGATGACTGAAGCTGTCTGGGCTGTCTTTACACTGAGAGTGAGGATTAGAACTAGATGACTGAAGCTGTCTGGGCTGTCTTTACACTGGGAGTGAGGATTAGAACTAGATGACTGAAGCTGTCTGGGCTGTCTTTACACTGAGAGTGAGGATTAGAACTAGATGACTGAAGCTGTCTGGGCTGTCTTTACACTGGGAGTGAGGATTAGAACTAGACGACTGAAGCTGTCTGGGCTGTCTTTACACTGGGAGTGGGGAATAGAACTAGATGACTGAAGCTGTCTGGGCTGTCTGTACACTGGGAGTGGGGATTAGAACTAGACGACTGAAGCTGTCTGGGCTGTCTTTACACTGGGAGTGAGGATTAGAAGTAGATGACTGAAGCTGTCTGGGCTGTCTTTACACTGGGAGTGTGGATTAGAACTAGATGACTGAAGCTGTCTGGGCTGTCTTTACACTGAGAGTGAGGATTAGAACTAGATGACTGAAGCTGTCTGGGCTGTCTTTACACTGGGAGTGAGGATTAGAACTAGACGACTGAAGCTGTCTGGGCTGTCTTTACACTGGAAGTGTGGATTAGAACTAGATGACTGAAGCTGTCTGGGCTGTCTTTACACTGAGAGTGAGGATTAGAACTAGATGACTGAAGCTGTCTGGGCTGTCTTTAAACTGGGAGTGAGGATTAGAACTAGACGACTGAAGCTGTCTGGGCTGTCTTTACACTGAGAGTGAGGATTAGAACTAGATGACTGAAGCTGTCTGGGCTGTCTTTACACTGAGAGTGAGGATTAGAACTAGACGACTGAAGCTGTCTGGGCTGTCTTTACACTGGGAGTGGGGATTAGAACTAGACGACTGAAGCTGTCTGGGCTGTCTTTACACTGGGAGTGAGGATTAGAACTAGATGACTGAAGCTGTCTGGGCTGTCTTTACACTGAGAGTGGTGATTAGAACTAGATGACTGAAGCTGTCTGGGCTGTCTTTACACTGAGAGTGAGGATTAGAACTAGATGACTGAAGCTGTATGGGCTGTCTTTACACTGGGAGTGGGGATTAGAACTAGATGACTGAAGCTGTCTGGGCTGTCTTCACACTGGGAGTGGGGATTAGAACTAGATGACTGAAGCTGTCTGGGTTGTCTTTACACTGAGAGTGAGGATTAGAACTAGATGACTGAAGCTGTCTGGGCTGTCTTTACACTGGGAGTGAGGATTAGAACTAGATGATTGAAGCTGTCTGGGCTGTCTTTACACTGGGAGTGAGGATTAGAACTAGATGATTGAAGCTGTCTGGGCTGTCTTTACACTGGGAGTGTGGATTAGAACTAGATGACTGAAGCTGTCTGGGTTGTCTTTACACTGGGAGTGAGGATTAGAACTAGACGACTGAAGCTGTCTGGGCTGTCTTTACACTGGGAGTGTGGATTAGAACTAGATGACTGAAGCTGTCTGGGCTGTCTTTACACTGGGAGTGGGGATTAGAACTAGACGACTGAAGCTGTCTGGGCTGTCTTTACACTGGGAGTGAGGATTAGAACTAGATGACTGAAGCTGTCTGGGCTGTCTTTACACTGGGAGTGTGGATTAGAACTAGATGACTGAAGCTGTCTGGGCTGTCTTTACACTGAGAGTGAGGATTAGAACTAGATGACTGAAGCTGTCTGGGCTGTCTTTACACTGGGAGTGAGGATTAGAACTAGACGACTGAAGCTGTCTGGGCTGTCTTTACACTGGAAGTGTGGATTAGAACTAGATGACTGAAGCTGTCTGGGCTGTCTTTACACTGAGAGTGAGGATTAGAACTAGATGACTGAAGCTGTCTGGGCTGTCTTTACACTGGGAGTGAGGATTAGAACTAGACGACTGAAGCTGTCTGGGCTGTCTTTACACTGAGAGTGAGGATTAGAACTAGATGACTGAAGCTGTCTGGGCTGTCTTTACACTGAGAGTGAGGATTAGAACTAGACGACTGAAGCTGTCTGGGCTGTCTTTACACTGGGAGTGGGGATTAGAACTAGACGACTGAAGCTGTCTGGGCTGTCTTTACACTGGGAGTGAGGATTAGAACTAGATGACTGAAGCTGTCTGGGCTGTCTTTACACTGGGAGTGAGGATTAGAACTAGATGACTGAAGCTGTCTGGGCTGTCTTTACACTGAGAGTGGTGATTAGAACTAGATGACTGAAGCTGTCTGGGCTGTCTTTACACTGAGAGTGAGGATTAGAACTAGATGACTGAAGCTGTATGGGCTGTCTTTACACTGGGAGTGGGGATTAGAACTAGATGACTGAAGCTGTCTGGGCTGTCTTTACCCTGGGAGTGGGGATTAGAACTAGATGACTGAAGCTGTCTGGGTTGTCTTTACACTGAGAGTGAGGATTAGAACTAGATGACTGAAGCTGTCTGGGCTGTCTTTACCCTGGGAGTGGGGATTAGAACTAGATGACTGAAGCTGTCTGGGTTGTCTTTACACTGAGAGTGAGGATTAGAACTAGATGACTGAAGCTGTCTGGGCTGTCTTTACACTGGGAGTGAGGATTAGAACTAGATGATTGAAGCTGTCTGGGCTGTCTTTACACTGGGAGTGAGGATTAGAACTAGATGATTGAAGCTGTCTGGGCTGTCTTTACACTGGGAGTGTGGATTAGAACTAGATGACTGAAGCTGTCTGGGTTGTCTTTACACTGGGAGTGAGGATTAGAACTAGACGACTGAAGCTGTCTGGGCTGTATTTACACTGGGAGTGTGGATTAGAACTAGATGACTGAAGCTGTCTGGGCTGTCTTTACACTGGGAGTGAGGATTAGAACTAGACGACTGAAGCTGTCTGGGCTGTCTTTACACTGGGAGTGTGGATTAGAACTAGACGACTGAAGCTGTCTGGGCTGTCTTTACACTGGGAGTGGGGATTAGAACTAGATGACTGAAGCTGTCTGGGTTGTCTTTACACTGGGAGTGAGGATTAGAACTAGATGACTGAAGCTGTCTGGGCTGTCTGTACACTGGGAGTGGGGATTAGAACTAGATGAATGAAGCTGTCTGGGCTGTCTTTACACTGGGAGTGGGGATTAGAACTAGACGACTGAAGCTGTCTGGGCTGTCTTTACACTGGGAGTGTGGATTAGAACTAGATGACTGAAGCTGTCTGGGCTGTCTTTACACTGGGAGTGGGGATTAGAACTAGACGACTGAAGCTGTCTGGGCTGTCTTTACACTGGGAGTGAGGATTAGAACTAGATGACTGAAGCTGTCTGGGCTGTCTTTACACTGAGAGTGAGGATTAGAACTAGATGACTGAAGCTGTCTGGGCTGTCTTTACACTGAGAGTGAGGATTAGAACTAGATGACTGAAGCTGTCTGGGCTGTCTTTACACTGGGAGTGGGGATTAGAACTAGATGACTGAAGCTGTCTGGGCTGTCTTTACATTGGGAGTGGTGATTAGAACTAGATGACTGAAGCTGTCTGGGTTGTCTTTACACTGAGAGTGAGGATTAGAACTAGATGACTGAAGCTGTCTGGGCTGTCTTTACACTGAGAGTGAGGATTAGAACTAGATGACTGAAGCTGTCTGGGCTGTCTTTACACTGAGAGTGAGGATTATAACTAGATGACTGAAGCTGTCTGGGTTGTCTTTACACTGGGAGTGGGGATTAGAACTAGATGACTGAAGCTGTCTGGGCTGTCTTTACACTGGGAGTGGGGATTAGAACTAGACGACTGAAGCTGTCTGGGCTGTCTTTACACTGGGAGTGTGGATTAGAACTAGATGACTGAAGCTGTCTGGGCTGTCTTTACACTGGGAGTGGGGATTAGAACTAGACGACTGAAGCTGTCTGGGCTGTCTTTACACTGGGAGTGAGGATTAGAACTAGATGACTGAAGCTGTCTGGGCTGTCTTTACACTGAGAGTGAGGATTAGAACTAGATGACTGAAACTGTCTGGGCTGTCTTTACACTGAGGGTGAGGATTAGAACTAGATGACTGAAGCTGTCTGGGCTGTCTTTACACTGGGAGTGGGCATTAGAACTAGATGACTGAAGCTGTCTGGGCTGTATTTACACTGAGAGTGAGGATTATAACTAGATGACTGAAGCTGTCTGGGTTGTCTTTACACTGGGAGTGGGGATTAGAACTAGATGACTGAAGCTGTCTGGACTGTCTTTACACTGGGAGTGGGGATTAGAACTAGACGACTGAAGCTGTGTGGGCTGTCTTTACACTGGGAGTGTGGATTAGAACTAGACGACTGAAGCTGTCTGGGCTGTCTTTACACTGGGAGTGGGGATTAGAACTAGACGACTGAAGCTGTCTGGGCTGTCTTTACACTGGGAGTGGGGATTAGAACTAGATGACTGAAGCTGTCTGGGCTGTCTTTACACTGGGAGTGAGGATAAGAACTAGATGACTGAAGCTGTCTGGGCTGTCTTTACACTGAAAGTGAGGATTAGAACTAGATGACTGAAGCTGTCTGGGCTGTCTTTACACTGGGAGTGAGGATTAGAACTAGACGACTGAAGCTGTCTGGGCTGTCTTTACACTGAGAGTGAGGATTAGAACTAGATGACTGAAGCTGTCTGGGCTGTCTTTACACTGGGAGTGAGGATTAGAACTAGACGACTGAAGCTGTCTGGGCTGTCTTTACACTGAGAGTGAGGATTAGAACTAGATGACTGAAGCTGTCTGGGCTGTCTTTACACTGAGAGTGAGGATTAGAACTAGACGACTGAAGCTGTCTGGGCTGTCTTTACACTGGGAGTGGGGATTAGAACTAGATGACTGAAGCTGTCTGGGCTGTCTTTACACTGGGAGTGAGGATTAGAACTAGATGACTGAAGCTGTCTGGGCTGTCTTTACACTGAGAGTGGGGATTAGAACTATATGACTGAAGCTGTCTGGGCTGTCTTTACACTGAGAGTGAGGATTAGAACTAGATGACTGAAGCTGTATGGGTTGTCTTTACACTGGGAGTGGGGATTAGAACTAGATGACTGAAGCTGTCTGGGCTGTCTTTACACTGAGAGTGAGGATTAGAACTAGATGACTGAAGCTGTATGGGCTGTCTTTACACTGGGAGTGGGGATTAGAACTAGATGACTGAAGCTGTCTGGGCTGTCTTTACACTGGGAGTGGGGATTAGAACTAGATGACTGAAGCTGTCTGGGTTGTCTTTACACTGAGAGTGAGGATTAGGACTAGATGACTGAAGCTGTCTGGGCTGTCTTTACACTGGGAGTGAGGATTAGAACTAGATGATTGAAGCTGTCTGGGCTGTCTTTACACTGGGAGTGTGGATTAGAACTAGATGACTGAAGCTGTCTGGGTTGTCTTTAAACTGGGAGTGAGGATTAGAACTAGATGACTGAAGCTGCCTGGGCTGTCTTTACACTGGAAGTGTGGATTAGAACTAGATGACTGAAGCTGTCTGGGCTGTATTTACACTGGGAGTGTGGATTAGAACTAGACGACTGAAGCTGTCTGGGCTGTCTTTACACTGGGAGTGAGGATTAGAACTAGACAACTGTAGCTGTCTGGGCTGTCTTTACACTGGGAGTGTGGATTAGAACTAGACGACTGAAGCTGTCTGGGCTGTCTTTACACTGGGAGTGGGGATTAGAACTAGATGACTGAAGCTGTCTGGGCTGTCTGTACACTGGGAGTGGGGATTAGAACTAGATGACTGAAGCTGTCTGGGCTGTCTTTACACTGGGAGTGGGGATTAGAACTAGACGACTGAAGCTGTCTGGGCTGTCTTTACACTGGGAGTGTGGATTAGAACTAGATGACTGAAGCTGTCTGGGCTGTCTTTACACTGGGAGTGGGGATTAGAACTAGACGACTGAAGCTGTCTGGGCTGTCTTTACACTGGGAGTGAGGATTAGAACTAGATGACTGAAGCTGTCTGGGCTGTCTTTACACTGAGAGTGAGGATTAGAACTAGATGACTGAAACTGTCTGGGCTGTCTTTACACTGAGAGTGAGGATTAGAACTAGATGACTGAAGCTGTCTGGGCTGTCTTTACCCTGGGAGTGGGGATTAGAACTAGATGACTGAAGCTGTCTGGGCTGTCTTTACACTGAGAGTGAGGATTAGAACTAGACGACTGAAGCTGTCTGGGCTGTCTTTACACTGGGAGTGGGGATTAGAACTAGACGACTGAAGCTGTCTGGGCTGTCTTTACACTGGGAGTGAGGATTAGAACTAGATGACTGAAGCTGTCTGGGCTGTCTTTACACTGAGAGTGGTGATTAGAACTAGATGACTGAAGCTGTCTGGGCTGTCTTTACACTGAGAGTGAGGATTAGAACTAGATGACTGAAGCTGTATGGGCTGTCTTTACACTGGGAGTGGGGATTAGAACTAGATGACTGAAGCTGTCTGGGCTGTCTTTACACTGGGAGTGGGGATTAGAACTAGATGACTGAAGCTGTCTGGGTTGTCTTTACACTGAGAGTGAGGATTAGAACTAGATGACTGAAGCTGTCTGGGCTGTCTTTACACTGGGAGTGAGGATCAGAACTAGATGATTGAAGCTGTCTGGGCTGTCTTTACACTGGGAGTGAGGATTAGAACTAGATGATTGAAGCTGTCTGGGCTGTCTTTACACTGGGAGTGTGGATTAGAACTAGATGACTGAAGCTGTCTGGGTTGTCTTTACACTGGGAGTGAGGATTAGAACTAGACGACTGAAGCTGTCTGGGCTGTCTTTACACTGGGAGTGACGATTAGAACTAGATGACTGAAGCTGTCTGGGCTGTCTTTACACTGAGAGTGGGGATTAGAACTAGATGACTGAAGCTGTCTGGGCTGTCTTTACACTGAGAGTGAGGATTAGAACTAGATGACTGAAGCTGTATGGGTTGTCGTTACACTGGGAGTGGGGATTAGAACTAGATGACTGAAGATGTCTGGGCTGTCTTTACACTGGGAGTGGGGATTAGAACTAGATGACTGAAGCTGTCTGGGTTGTCTTTACACTGGGAGTGTGGATTAGAACTAGATGACTGAAGCTGTCTGGGCTGTATTTACACTGGGAGTGTGGATTAGAACTAGACGACTGAAGCTGTCTGGGCTGTCTTTACACTGGGAGTGAGGATTAGAACTAGACGACTGAAGCTGTCTGGGTTGTCTTTACACTGGGAGTGGGGATTAGAACTAGATGACTGAAGCTGTCTGGGTTGTCTTTACACTGGGAGTGGGGATTAGAACTAGACGACTGAAGCTGTCTGGGCTGTCTTTACACTGGGAGTGTGGATTAGAACTAGACGACTGAAGCTGTCTGGGCTGTCTTTACACTGGGAGTGAGGATTAGAACTAGACGACTGAAGCTGTCTGGGCTGTCTTTACACTGGGAGTGAGGATTAGAACTAGACGACTGAAGCTGTCTGGGCTGTCTTTATACTGGGAGTGTGGATTAGAACTAGACGACTGAAGCTGTCTGGGCTGTCTTTACACTGGGAGTGGGGATTAGAACTAGATGACTGAAGCTGTCTGGGCTGTCTGTACACTGGGAGTGGGGATTAGAACTAGACGACTGAAGCTGTCTGGGCTGCTTTTACACTGGGAGTGAGGATTAGAACTAGATGACTGAAGCTGTCTGGGCTGTCTTTACACTGGGAGTGGGGATTAGAACTAGATGACTGAAGCTGTCTGGGCTGTCTTTACACTGGGAGTGGGGATTAGAACTAGACGACTGAAGCTGTCTGGGCTGTCTTTACACTGGGAGTGTGGATTAGAACTAGATGACTGAAGCTGTCTGGGCTGTCTTTACACTGGGAGTGGGGATTAGAACTAGATGACTGAAACTGTCTGGGCTGTCTTTACACTGAGAGTGAGGATTAGAACTAGATGACTGAAGCTGTCTGGGCTGTCTTTACACTGGGAGTGGGGATTAGAACTAGATGACTGAAGCTGTCTGGGCTGTCTTTACACTGGGAGTGGGGATTAGAACTAGATGACTGAAGCTGTCTGGGTTGTCTTTACACTGAGAGTGAGGATTAGAACTAGATGACTGAAGCTGTCTGGGCTGTCTTTACACTGAGAGTGAGGATTAGAACTAGATGACTGTAGCTGTCTGGGCTGTCTTTACACTGAGAGTGAGGATTAGAACTAGATGACTGAAGCTGTCTGGGCTGTCTTTACACTGGGAGTGTGGATTAGAACTAGATGACTGAAGCTGTCTGGGCTGTCTTTACACTGGGAGTGGGGATTAGAACTAGATGACTGAAGCTGTCTGGGCTGTCTTTACACTGGGAGTGAGGATTAGAACTAGATGAATGAAGCTGCCTGGGCTGTCTTGCAGGAATGCTCTGTGAATGTAAATATGTTGGTTGCTTGGATGAAAGTGCTTGATAAGAAATTATGCAAGTCTTCGTGTCTCATGCAGGGCTGTTTTAGGAAGACGTAAATGTGCACAGGTCAAACTGACCATCAAGTGGTGAGTAACAACTGACAAAGCAGTGTAGTAATCTTTGATCACAATCACCAAGACATCCAACTGTTCAAAATGGCTACATCTTGTACATGTAAAATAGCTACTAGTCCTTATCATTCATTGATATAAATTGCTGTACATACAGGAACACCTCTTTCAGAAATATGTTATTGCCTACTAAAAGTTGACAGTCTCCCTGATGATAGTTTGTAAACCTTTACATGTGGGAGTCTTCCTCAGAACACTGTCCAAACTGAGGTATCACCTACACATGTAGGAACTTACCACAGATGTTGCCTTGCAGTAGTTCACCATCAGGACATTTGAAGCTATCGAGAGTTGTCTTGCTGTAGGCAGCTATTATCTTTGGCTTACCACTTGGCTCAACCTCTTTCAGTTTCTCCAAGCCCTTTAAAGACTTGTCAATGTTCTCAAAGCGGTTTTTTATAATATCAGCACCAGTCTTAATGTCATCTGATGGAACTTGGTAGTAGTGCAGACTGAAGGTCACGTCAACCTGTTAGGATAAACATCAGACTGACATAAGATTGCATAATGGCCTCTCAAAGAAATGTACCCTCCTTGAGGGTGGGCAGGGTAAATAGTGGATGATCAACTGGTGGTTAATATGATTATGATCATGCACATACCACCTTCAAATGTAAAGATACTTCAAGCAAGAGATTTAGAAACTTTCTCACTCTCGTGAGAGAATACTTGTCTTAGCTGGTATGTTGCCAGCATGACGCCCCGCACACTTGATCTCCTCATTAGTCAGGTAGGCTGTGATGTCAATAGCAGAACCGCCAGTAAGATTGTCTTTGTTGATCACTAATTGGGGGAACAAGGGTAAATGATTGGGGGAACAAGGATCACTGATTGGGGGAACAAGGATCAATGATTGGGGGAACAAGGATCACTGATTGGGGAACAAGGATCAATGATTGGGGGAACGAGGATCAATGATTGGGGGAACAAGGATCACTGATTGGGGGAACAAGGATCAATGATTGGGGGAACAAGGATCACTGATTGGGGGAACAAGGATCAATGATTGGGGGAACAAGGATCACTGATTGGGGGAACAAGTATCACTGATTGAGTGAACAATGATCACTGATTGAGTGAACAATGATCGCTGATTGGGTGAACAAGGATCACTGATTGGGTGAACAATGATCGCTGATTGGGTGAACAAGGATCACTAATTGGGGGAACAAGGATCGCTGATTGGGTGAACAATGATCACTGATTGAGTGAACAAGGATCACTAATTGGGTGAACAAGGATCACTAATTGGGGGATCAAGGATCGCTGATTGGGTGAACAAGGATCACTAAATGGGGGAACAAGGATCACTAATTGGGTGAACAATGATCACTGATTGAGTGAACAAGGATCACTAATTGGGGGATCAAGGATCGCTGATTGGGTGAACAAGGATCACTAAATGGGGAACAAGGATCACTAATTGGGGGAACAATGATCGCTGATTGGGTGAACAAGGATCACTAATTGGGGGAACAAGGATCGCTGATTGGGTGAACAAGGATCACTAAATGGGGGAACAAGGATCACTAATTGGGGGAACAAGGATTGCTGATTGGGGAACAAGGATCACTAATTGGGGGAACAAGGTTCATTAACTGGGGGAACAAGGATCGCTGATTGGGGGAGGGCAAAGGGATCAAGACAAACCAGTCATTTGTATACATCTGATAGTCCATTGACTGAAAAATCAAACTGCTTATTTTGTCTTAAAACAGGCTTGTTGATTTGTTAACTAAGAGCAACTCAGTGATTACCTTATCACCAGTGATAACAAATGTGACTGTTTGAGCCAAATGGACAATTGGTGCCTTTGTGCCCATGTTGTATGTTAACAGGTCTCTTAGAGCTGTCTGTACATCAGAGAGCTGCCCTTCAAGTGCGTTCTTGTATGCATCCTCTGTCGGTGTGGTGATTGTAGTTCCACGGTACGTCAAAACAAACTGCTGTTTGTATGTGGCACTCCCATGTTCTACACAGAAAGCAATAACCATAATTAATGAATTAGTTTATCAAACAATGTTAAATGTTATTTATGTAAGAAGGCATGTTTTCAGGGAACATACTTCCTTAGCTAAATCTCTACAAAACATTCACATAATTCCTTGAGCCACTGAGGCTTTGTAAAGTGAACCACAGTGCATTAAGAGACTTAATAGAACAGATGCTCCTAGAAACAAATGTCATATTCCATGCTCAATACTGGAATTGTTCCAAAGAAACTAAACATTACAAAGTTATCCAATACTTAAGAAAACAGAAGCTACACAATTACAAAATGATTTTTATTATTTTTGCCTGTGGATATAAGAAACACCAGAAACACGGAACAATTATATTGTAGTGTCAGTGGGAGTCACTCCGCCACCAGGTCACCTCAGATATGTAGAAAACATCTGCTATGCAAGTGTAATTTATTCTGTTATATTTTGTCAATGGCCCTCACGGGCTATGTCAGAGTAGACGAGCATAATCTTAGAGTATGTAGAAGACATCTGCTATGCAAGTATCATTTATTTTGTTATATTTTGTCAATGGCCCTCACGGGCGATGACTTATATGAAGAAGATGATAAAAGGGTAACTAGTTCAAATTGTATTATTAAAAAACAATTTAATAACACTGTGCGACCTTCACATAGTTAGTTTGCTTCCAACGATTGAACACTGTGTCTCACAGGTGAAAAACTAAGAAATAACAAGGTTTTACATGTTGCAATGTTCTGGAGAGGACATTTGTTATATTGCTATAACTACAGTAAACATTATATTGAACACATTCCAGCTCTGTTGACATGTCAGTAAAACATAGCAATGTATTTAGCCTGTTGTATCAATGTATTTAGCTAATATTGGAAAATAATGAGGTTAGTTGAGAATGTCAGATAATGTTTATCTTGGTTCAATGTTATAAGAAGCGTGCACGTGAACTATAAGAAAAATATAAAATGAAATGACACACTTACATATCATGCGTTAAACAAATGTAATATGGATCAATTACCACACTTACATATCATGTGTTAAACAAATGTAATATGCATTAATTACCACACTTACATATCAATGCATTTAGTTAATATTGAAAATAATGAGATTAATTAAGAATTTTATATAATTTTAATCTGGTTTTCAATGTTTTAAGAAGCCCATGTATTAGAATATTAGGTGTAAACTCGGAAATATGACACTTTTGGATCAAACAACTGTTCATCTAAGCAACCAGGGTGTTTATATTCACAGCTCACTCCTGCAAGAAAACGCAGGCAACTTCAACCATTTAGTTAGTGTATTTTGTTATTCTCAAAGTTAAAACAAATGTTGGAACTAAGGCCGCTCAAACCAGGTGGAACTCCCTCATTGTTAGCGTTAAGTCTGCAGGAAATATAACAACTTTCCTACATCATCTGAAGACCCACCTTTTTGTCCTCACTTATCTTCCTTAGCTTCTCATTCAACTGTTGGTAACTTAAAATTATAAACCGACTTTGGTTTTAATGCACTGCTCAGCTCTGGTTCTAGAAGATTTCAGCGCAACACATTTTTTTCTTATTGTTTTGTTCAGTACTGTAGGAATAGTTAACATACACCTTGTATCAGAATGGTATATTGTGTGTTAAATGTCCTCTGACCAAATCCAGAGAGGACTCCTCTCCAGATTTTACAGCTTAAATTTTAAGCCAAGTTTTTTTTTAAACTCTATATGTAACGTCATACTCCTAAAATGTCAGTGTTAATGTAATATCATCTACGATGTTGGAAAATAACATGAACCAAATAATTGGAACATTTTGATTGGCTGTGTGGGACTAAAAGTGTAGCCTTTATGGAATATGATCCATTGTAAATGTGAACTTACTAATGCAGTCCGGGACATATGTGCCCAACAGGTTGTTGTTGAATTCTCCTCCCTCTCTACAGGTGTACAGCAGAGATGGACTCTTGCTGTAGAAGGCATATCCTTCACTGCAGGTGAGCGTACAGCGGAATCCACTCGGCTGTTGCAAGGTACACATCTTGTTACCATTAGCCGGTTCTCGCAGAGCCCAGCTTCGACACTTTTGTGCTGAAATGTCAACCAGATGCTGTTTGAAACACAGCTTTCTCCTTACGAATTAGAATTTAAATCAGTACTGATGTCTTACACACTTGGTATTGGATGAAGTGTCTTGGTGCTTATGCCTTGCTGAAGGGGTTTCAGTGAGGGGGTCACAATTAAATATCTTTAGTTAGCACAGATAGTATGGTCTTAAGTGAAGGACTAATATGTATTCTAGTGAATAGTTGGTGTTGTGGTGAGATGTCTTCCACAAATATGGTCTTAAGTGAAGGACTAACATGTATTCTAGTGAATAGTTGGTGTTGTGGTGAGATGCCTTCACAAATATGGTCTTAAGTGAAGGACTAACATGTATTCTAGTGAATAGTTGGTGTTGTGGTGAGATGTCTTCCACAAATATGGTCTTAAGAGAAGGACTAACATGTATTCTAGTGAATAGTTGGTGTTGTGGTGAGATGTCTTCCACAAATATGGTCTTAAGTGAAGGACTAACATGTGTTCTAGTGAATAGTTGGTGTTGTGGTGAGATGTCTGCCACAAATATGGTCTTAAGTGAAGGACTAACATGTATTCTAGTGAATAGTTGGTGTTGTGGTGAGATGCCTTCACAAATATGGTCTTAAGTGAAGGACTAACATGTATTCTAGTGAATAGTTGGTGTTGTGGTGAGATGTCTTCCACAAATATGGTCTTAAGTGAAGGACTAAAATGTATTCTAGTGAATAGTTGGTGTTGTGGTGAGATGTCTTCCACAAATATGGTCTTAAGTGAAGGACTAACATGTATTCTAGTGAATAGTTGGTGTTGTGGTGAGATGTCTTCCACAAATATGGTCTTAAGTGAAGGACTAACATGTATTCTAGTGAATAGTTGGTGTTGTGGTGAGATGTCTTCCACAAATTTGGTCTTAAGTGAAGGAATAATATGTATTCTAGTGAATTGTTTCTTAGCATTATGCTATAATATACAGTCGAGCCTCGTTATAACGCGGTGGTCGGGGTCCATAATTTCGGACTGCATTGTAAGTGAGGCGCGTTAGGTGTTCCCATATCTGCCACCAGGGAGCTTCTAAACAACAGTGATCACTGCTCGCTGCACTAAGTCCAAGAATGCTGTCAAAGCCACTGGCACCGTGTGCTGGCAGCACTGTCTATACATCAATACGCAGTTTAAAAAGCTTATTAAATAAGTCAACTGGCATCAATGTGTATTATTTTTAAATGTCACACCTTGTTGAATCTTGAACTGAATAAAATACATGTATACTGGTCATCATCAAATTCAACCTACTTAATATAATATGCCGTTTTCAAAAAAATGTGATGAAACACTTTGTGCAAGAGATCAATATACCAATTCACTAACAGTTACTTCATTAATTCAATGCAAAAAAATTATTAGAAAAGTTGTTTTGAGCGAATATTGAACGTCTGAACCATGTCGCGTGAGACAAGGAAATCAGTTAAATTCAACCTATATCTATGGTAAGCATTACTGACAATCTTTTTTTATTTTACCGCATGGTTCCAATTAATTCAACGTTCATAACATGTCAGGCTTGTCATAACTCTTCCACACACTTTATAAAACACATATACAGATACTTGTATTGAATATTTAACGTTAATGTAGTTAATTTTTTCTCGTAATTTTAACACATTTTAATTATTGCTATTTTTATGACAAAACTGGCTTGCCACACAGCTTCCATAAAGAGTTTTACTGTCATGTGGCCAGTAACATGCAACTGCAAACGCTCAATAATAATGTCCGGTAAGCATGTAGTCGTTTTTATCTGGGTATGAATATCATAAAAGTGTTGCGTGTTATATCATATATCAAAATATATTTTGCTCAGACAAGACTCTTTATCATTATTGTTGTAAATATGGGCTGTGACGTCTCTAATGCGAGATCAAGCGAGATATCAATGGGTTGAATTTAGGAATGGGTTGAATTTGATGCTGGTGACCGTATGTGTACCATTATGGGATATATTTGCAACGATAACGATGTACTGGACCAAGAAGCCTACGACTCAAAAATAATAACCTGAATCTGAACAGCCAAAAACGTATGAGTTGACACACACAGTATAAGCTGACGAAACATAGAAAACAACAACAGGTAGAATTAATAATTGTTTCACTTCGTCTTTCAACAAGCTAGTGGGGCGCGGTGGTCGAGTGGTAGAGCGTCAGACTTTCGGTCGAGGGGACCGGGGTTCAAAACCACCTGTGGCAGAGCGTCGGACTTTTCGGTCGAAGGGACCGGGGTTCAAAACCACCTGCTGCCGTTTCAAAACCTGGGCAAATTTGTTCACCCCACTTTGCTCGTGTCTTTCGGAAGAGACACTAAAAGCCATTGGTCCTTTCTACCTGGTGTCTATGCCAGGGGAAGTAAAATATCCCACACAGGGGGTAAATGTGTAACCTGTCGTGGACTCAAAGAGTGGTGGTCTCTATCTCTAACCCACCAATTCCCGGCACGTGAGAGGCGCCGAGCAGGACTTACAACGCTCTTAAGGAGCCCAGTCCTTGACAGGAAGAAGAACCGATCTTGACCAAAGCATAAATTCACAATGCACTACTTAACATTGATTCACCATTTCATCGGATAATGAATTCGTCATCTGCATGACGAATTCATATTTTCGCACACAAGTAGCACCTTGGGTTAGGCGTTTGGCAAGTTGGCTTCACATCACAAAAAGGATTAGATTTGGAATGGAAGCCATTTCACCCCAGAGTTAATTACATTTAAGAGTGTTTATGTTATTCTTATATGATGCCTATTTGAGATTCTTGATTGCAATTTACAAACTGCTGAAGCGAAACCAGCACCTGTGATTGATGCCACCAGCAGTGGGAAACAAACAACACATCCCAAGCCACTCATTCATTGGTATTGTTCACCTAATGTTTATTGAGATTTGTCAAATCAATTCTAAGTAGGTTTGACACTCACGAGGAGTACACCAAGCAAGACAAGTGCGGTGGTTGTAACATAGGCACTCAAACGCCCCTGAAAGACTGGCCCATTTGGCAGTTCTGCTGGCGGAAGAAAATCTGTGTCCACGACCGACCGCCTTATATCCAAATCCACAGAATAAAGGGGTGAGGAATAAGAAGGCGCGACTGTATAGAGCTGGACCACTTTGCCCTTTTTGTCTGATATTGACCAGACTAATGGTATACAGTTCCATTAGTAGTAGTCAACTGAAACTAGCCAATGGTACACTTATGTTGGAAGCTGAATTAAACTACTTAATGGTATATTGGTGTGTCAGAGGCTGAATTAAACTAGCTAATGGTACACTGGTTTTGGAGGCTGAATTAAACTAGCTAATGGTACACTGGTGTAGGAGGCTGAATTAAACTAGCTAATGGTACACTGGTGTTGGAGGCTGAATTAAACTAGCTAATGGTACACTGGTGTTGGGGGCTGAATTAAACTAGCTAATTGCACACTGGTGTTGGGGGCTGAATTAAACTAGCTAATGGTACACTGGTGTTGGAGCCTGACTTAAACTAGTTAATGGTACACTGGTGTTGGAGCCTGAATTAAACTAGTTAATGTACATTGATGTGTTGGAAACTAGTTTTTCAACCAAACAAATATATGATTGTCACAATTCACCATTCTTCTTAAAAGTCATCCAACAGAATATGAAGACATTTGTGCACATCATAAGATTGGAAGATACCAAATTTTTTAACATGTTCTTTGTAACATGTTTCTTAGGTACACAACCGGTGTTACTCACATTTGATGAGGTACTGGAATGAACAGACAGCCGTGAGACCCTGGATACTCATGTTTGATGAGGTACTGGAATGAACAGACAGCCGTGAGACCCTGGATACTCACGTTTGATGAGGTACTGGAATGAACAGACAGCCGTGAGACCCTGGATACTCACGTTTGATGAGGTACTGGAATGAACAGACAGCCGTGAGACCCTGGATACTCATGTTTGATGAGGTACTGGAATGAACAGACAGCCGTGAGACCCTGGATACTCACGTTTTATGAGGTACTGGAATGAACAGACAGCCGTGGGACCCTGGATACTCACGTTTGATGAGGTACTGGAATGAACAGACAGCCGTGGGACCCTGGATACTCACGTTTGATGAGGTACTGGAATGAACAGACAGCCGTGAGGCCCTGGATACTCACGTTTGATGAGGTACTGGAATGAACAGACAGCTGTGAGACCCTGGTCATCTGTGGCCTCTTGCTTCAGGTTGATCACTTCATACAGGTGGTCCTTGGAGAGAGTGTAGGAGTTGGGACTGATGACGTCAGTCACAATACGTTTACCTTCAGCTGCCGTTGCACTGCCTGCAGTTACATTCTCTGTGGTAACTTTGTCATCGGTGTCAACATACTTGACTTCAGATTGAGGACAGACAATGGTTGGCAGAGTTTCGTCTGTGAAGTAGAAACAATGTATCTTTGTCATCTTGTCAACTTGTCAAAATATATCAACTGCCTCAACCACAAGACATGCAAGTGCAAGACATTTCAATATGTACACATCATCACCTACATGCACATTGAGAGATGATGTGTCATCACCTACATGCCTATTGAGATATGATGTGTCATCATCTACATGAACATTGAGAGATGATGTGTCATCATCTACATCCCTATTGAGATATGATGTGTCATCATCTACATGCACATTGAGATATGATATGTCATCATCTACATGCACATTGAGATATGATATGTCATCATCTACATACACACTGAGATATGATGTCTCATCACCTACATTCACTTTGAGATATGATGTGTCATCATCTACATGCACATTGAGATATGATGTGTCATCATCTACATTCACATTGAGATATGATGTCATCATCTACATGCACATTGAGATATGATGTGTCATCACCTACATTCACATTGAAATATGATGTGTCTTCATCTACATTCACATCGAGATATGATGTGTCATCACCTACATTCACATTAAGATATGATGTGTCATCATCTATATACATATTCAGATATGATGTGTCATCACCTACATTCACATTAAGATATGATATTGAGATATGATGTGTCATCAGATGGACATATCAGTAGCTGTTGACGAAGCTGCCAAGACAGCCGCTCGCGTATCCCAGCTGGAGACAGAAAAAGTGAAACTGTCCAATGAGATCGACGCGCTCGAACAATGTAGTAGGAGAAATTGTTTAATCGTCCATGGTGTACCGGACACCGCCGACCCAGAGACCGCAGTTCTGGACATCATCAACAACAAACTTGGCGTTCTGAACGGATGCGAGAGCATTGATCGATGTCACCGGCTCGGAACGTCTGCAAACTCGTCAAATTCGCGACCGCGACCGATAATTGTGAAATTCACGAGCTACCAAGTACAGCAAAAAGTGTTCTCGGGGAAACGGCGCCTGAAGGGAACGAAACTTCTCATCACCAAAAACCTAACCAGACGCCGCAGTGAATTGCTCAACAAGGCCAAGACACTGAACAACGTCACCGCCACCTGGACGTCAGACGGCCGCATCATGTGCCTCCTCTCCAGTGGAAGGAAAGTATCCGTTACCACCGTCCAAGACCTCCGCCAACTGGACCAGCAGTGAAACCTCCTAACCGAACAACACAGTCTCACCCTCCAGACTCTATCATGGCGAACAATGTATATATGGATTTATCCAACTGTGATAACACCAGTGAAAACGACATGTTCATTTTTAATAATATATCAACATCTGTGCAAAACTGTGAGTACTTTACAGACATTGAACTGATCAGCTTATATACTAAATTGAAGCAAAACTCAATGTTTTCTACACTAGCTGTTAATACACGCAGCCTACGAAAAAACTTTGAAATATGACTCATGATAAGTTCCATGGACAGTTCATCACGGTAGCACCAGTATCGTCGCAATGGTTTCGGGATGTTGTCGCGCTTGTCTGGCCATCCTTTTACGATGACTTCGCGTAGGTTACACAACACTGCATCGTTGCTGGTTTCCCTCTGTAGTAGGCATATCTTCTCCGTTGAGAATTGAATGAGATTGACAACGATGTCGAGATCGATTTCTTGTTTACTACGCGGATTCGGAAGTCTCGATAGGCCATCTGCGAGAAGTAATTCTTTTGCCTGCTCGGTACTTGATCGTCATATCGTAGTGTTGTATTCGTAACAACATTCTCTGCAGTCTTGGTGGCGTTGCAGTAAGATTCTTCAGCTGGATCATCTCCAGTGGTTTGTGATCGCTTTCCACGGTGAACTCTTTTTCCGTACACATATGTATGGAATCTTTCTGCACCAAATACAACTGCTAGCAGCTCTTGCTCGATATTTGCATATCGTTTCTCGGCATCCGTGAAGCTCTTAGAAGCATATGCTATCGGCTTCTTGTCTTGAAGGAGAACAGTTCCTAGGCCTTTCCCTGACGCATCTACTTGTATAACAGACTCTTTGTCTCGATCGAAGTATGCCAGCATCGTTTCTTTGCATATTGACGATTTGATCAGCTCAAAAGCTTTCTGATGCATTTGGGACCACTGAAAATCTGCATCTTTTTTTTCAGGAGTTCTCTCAGTATCGCTGTGTTCTGCGATAAGTTTGGCACGAAGGAGCCCATGTATGTGACGATACCTAGGAATTCTTGCAGTTCTGTCTTGCTTTCTGGAGTGGGAATCATCTGAATGTCCCCAACCTTCTTCGGGTCTGGGTGCACTCCCTTCTCGTCGTAGATGGTGTCGAAGAAGCTGATCTGCGGAGCTTTTATCGCGCACTTCTTGCTATTGAACACTAAGCCGTGTTCACGTGACACACGCATCAAGTTGTGGAGGTTGACATCATGCTCTGCCTCGCTACGTCCGAACACAGCAACGTCATCCGCTATGCCCAATGTGCCTGGGCAACTCTCGAGAATGGCGTCCATCTTTTGTTGGAAGACGTTTTGCGCCATGACTAACCCAAGAGGCATTCTCAGGAAGCAATACCTTCCGAAAGGGCTGTTGAAAGTTGTCAACAGACTACTTTCATTGTACAGTGTCACAGACCAGTAGCCATTTTTGGCATCTAACTTCTAGAAGAATTTTTATCCTGTGAATTGGTGCGTAATCTCTTCTAGAGTCGGTGTCTTGTGATGACATCTCTTGATCGCTCAGTTCAGATCCTTTGGGTCTAGGCACATCCTTAGTCCGCCATCTCGTTTGCGTGTAAACGTTATACTTGATACTCAATCAGTTGACTCTGTGACACGTCTGATCACTTTCTAGTTCCGATTTGATCTCGTCTTTCATTTGTATTGGACACTTGCGTGGTGCATGAATCGTTGGCTGCACATTTGGATCTAACACGATGTGGTATGTCCCTGGGAAATGACCTAAACTCTCAAATCTGTCAGCATACAGCTGCTTCAAGTCTTCTACCGACTTGACCGGACTATGGTCGCCTGTGTCGTGTGGACTGCAAGTTCCTTTGTCAATCGCACAGTGCAGCGTAACAAACTTTAACTGATGCGAATCTGGCAATCCTAAAATCGCTGGACCATTTGTGTCAGTTAAGAAGAATTCTGCATACACCCATTCACTACAACTGTAGCGACATGGCAATGTTATCGACCCATATTGCGGAATTCTCGAGTCGTTGTACACTGAAAGTGTCGTGTTAGTTCGGTTTGCCACGGAACCATGACTGCGGTAACCCTCTGCTGTTAACTTCTCCGGGAACATCCGTCTGAAGATTCTCAGCGGCAATATGTTTCCTTGAGCACCTGTGTCAATCTTGACCTTTAGGTCTGCCGTGTGACCTCTGCCCTTATTGGGCAATCTAATGTCCAGTGTTGCAAACACTTCATCTCGAGTATCTTTTGCACTTGTTGCATTTGGCAACCTTGACATGGTTGCAAAGTTGAAATGCTCGAATTGTGATGTCATCTGATCATGTGACTCTGTATTTGCTTGTTCAACCAAGTGAACATCTCTCTTGCCTTCACGGCTGAATGTCGGGCCATCGTTGCGTTGTGGCAATGATCTTTCATCATGCCTGCTTCTCGACCTGGTTCTTGGTTTCCAGTTGCCACGACCATGTTTCTTACAAACTGCTTGCCAGTGGTTTTTTCTACCGCACTTCCTGCATGTTGAGCCATGAGCTGGGCATCTTTCCTTCGTGGTATGCTGTCTACCGCAGGAGTGACAATTGCTTTTATTCACTGTCCTGATGGAATGCACATCAGTCCCAGTCTGCATTCCTCTTAACTGTGACATGTGACTGATCGACGCTTGTGTTCTTACGATATTCAAAGCTTGGTCTAGTGTCAAATTCTCATCTTTTGCAAGCAGTTCTTTCTGTAGTTTAGACAGCCTTGTGCCCACTATCAGCTGCTCAATGAGCCTTTCTTCCAGCTCTGCTTGGTTGAATTTACACTTGAGCGCTTGCAATTTGCATCGAGTCATACAACCGTCGTTCGATTCTCCTTCGGTTTGGCTAAGCCTCTGTAGGTAATACCTTTGTACTCTGAAACTAACCTTGGGCTCTAAGTGTTCTTCAAACTTGGCCCATAGCACATCTGATTTTTCTCTGTCACTATCAGATAATGTCCATGAGTTGAAAATTCTTAACCCTTCATCGCCAACATACAAGAGCATATGGCTAACTCTCTTTTCTGGCTTGATGTCCCTAACCGTAAAGAAGATCTCACACTTCTTTTTGAACAATTTAAATGTTCCCGGCAAGTCTAGACTCGACCAGTTCATGTACGGCGTATTATGATTGTCCGTCATTACTTGACATTTGTTACAATCAGCGTGTTATCGATAGTCAGTTTGTTTCTATATCTACACCACTGCTTTTGTTGACGTGGTCAGCTGTTCTTTGTTTATTTTGCATCTCTCGCCGGACCCTCTTTGTAGATGCGGAATCGCTGCATAAGACGTCGCACATTCTTAAATGCGTCATCGAGCTCGCTCACTGTAATCGCTTCCTGCAGTACTGCGCTCGTACACTTTGCGTGACAGAATTTGTTATATGACCAGATATTGTCAAGTAGCCAACTGTATATGGCTATATAAAGTATATTTGGTCTTACACAGTCAGTTGCACTGCTAATTTAGCCTAAGCTATGCACAGGTTTAGCGAAGCTACTATGCATCGGCGTGACCTTAATGTCAATGTGTCTAGTTAGTTTTGCGACAGAAAGAGTATCGGTTTCGGTTCCATCGCCTGTCTCCTAGACGTAGATTCGCTCTTGCTGCCACCATGTAATATTATGAAGACACACCGAAGTCGTGGTTAACTTGCAACGAACATGATTATGTTTATTGAAGCACGCCGCTTCGTACACTCAAGTTTCACGCAACACTCCCGGCCTGTTTACTCAAAGTCCATAGTATGTATTATTGTCCAAAGTAATATAATGTAGTCCAGAACATTACAACCTGTGCTAACGATTTTGTTGTTGTTGTTGACATAAATGGCAAGGACAAAGTATATAACCCCAGCATGTACTGTCATGTGTGCCAGTTATAGCAGCATCATTTGTGGGATGGTATGAAGTTTGTAGGATGGTATCAGGGAAGTTTGTAGGATGGTATCAGGGAAGTTTGTAGGATGGTATCAGGGAAGTTTGTAGGATGGTATCAGGGAAGTTTGTAGGATGGTATCAGGGAAGTTTGTAGGATGGTATCAGGGAAGTTTGTAGGATGGTATCAGGGAAGTTTGTAGGATGGTATCAGGGAAGTTTGTAGGATGGTATCAGGGAAGTTTGTAGGATGGCATCAGGGAAGTTTGTAGGATGGTATCAGGGAAGTTTGTAGGATGGCATCAGGGAAGTTTGTAGGATGGCATCAGGGAAGTTTGTAGGATGGTATCAGGGAAGTTTGTAGGATGGCATCAGGGAAGTTTGTAGGATGGCATCAGGGAAGTTTGCATTTCATAGGCTGATTAATTGTTCTGCTACCTTAACAAGGCAATGGAAAATTATATTTCTTTGTAACATACCACATAACATTGGAGCACCGACCTTTAACATGTAGTCTGATAACACAACATGTGTGCCAATTATAGCAGCATCGTTTGTGGCATGGTATGAAGTTTGTAGGATGGTATCAGGGAAGTTTGTAGGATGGCATCAGGGAAGTTTGCATTTCATAGGCTGATTAATTGTTCTGCCACCTTAACAAGGCAATGGAAAATAAAATTTCTTTGTAACATACCACATAACATTGGAGCACCGACCTTTAACATGTAGTCTGATAACACAAGGTTCTGCCCCGTTGCCAGCGTGATCACCAGCTGTCCACTTGACAGTCATGTCACGTGTCACGGGACGTTTCAAGTTGTAGTCAACAGTAAAGGTCTTAACAGCGCCAGAGTTGTCTGTGACACTGAGAGATGTCCAATTGACTGTGTCATAGGACTGCACATAGATGTCTTCCTGACAACCGGTGAACTGTGGCATCTCCCTGTCTGCAGACAACAGCAATGTTAGATAAAACCAGGCATATATCAAATGTCATCAACATTCATGCAGACTGAATGCACAGGAGTACTGTATCTAAGCCAGACATTCAATGTAGTCAACATAGATGTGCACATGTACTTACATACCATGCAGCCATCATATGGCTATATAATACACATGTACTTACATACCATGTAGCCATCATATGGCTATATAATACACATGTACTTACATACCATGCAGCCATCATATGGCTATATAATACACATGTACTTACATACCATGCAGCCATCATATGGCTATATAATACACATGTACTTACATACCATGTAGCCATCATATGGCTATATAATACACATGTACTTACATACCATGTAGCCATCATATGGCTATATAATACACATGTACTTACATACCATGCAGCCATCATATGGCTATATAATACACATGTACTTACATACCATGTAGCCATCATATGGCTATATAATACACATGTACTTACATACCATGCAGCCATCATATGGCTATATAATACACATGTACTTACATACCATGTAGCCATCATATGGCTATATAATACACATGTACTTACATACCATGCAGCCATCATATGGCTATATAATACACATGTACTTACATACCATGTAGCCATCATATGGCTATATAATACAGATGTAAAATGCTTTTTAATTTGTCACTATTATCCAACGATTTGATGTGTTAAGTATTCAGGACCCACACATACTGAGTGAGAGTTTTTTTGTTTCACCTCCACCTGAATGAAGATAGAGGGAGACTTTGATGGGGTTTCTTGGTTGTTCGGGGTGAACTGCTTCAGAAAGATATATATGTTTTATGATGGTGACATGTGTAGCCATACACCTCAGCCATTGCCATACACCCCAGTCATTGTCATACACCCCAGCCATTGTCATACACCCCAGCTATTGCAGTTGACGTGTGGTCATACAACCCAGCCACTGCAGGTGACGTGTGGTCATACACCCCAGCCATTGTCATACACCCCAGCCATTGTCATACACCCCAGCCATTGCAGGTGACATGTGGTCATACACCCCAGCCATTGTCATACACCCCAGCCATTGCAGGTGACGTGTGGTCATACACCCCAGCCATTGTCATACACCCCAGCCATTGCAGGTGACGTGTGGTCATACACCCCAGCCATTGTCATACACCCCAGCCATTGCAGGTGACATGTGGTCATACACCCCAGCCATTGTCATACACCCCAGCCATTGCAGGTGACATGTGGTCATACACCCCAGCCATTGTCATACACCCCAGCCATTGTCATACACCCCAGCCATTGCAGGTGACGTGTGGTCATACAACCCAGCCATTGTCATACACCCCAGCCATTGTCATACACCCCAGCCATTGTCATACACCCCAGCCATTGCAGGTGACGTGTGGTCATACACTCCAGCCATTGTCATACACCCCAGCCATTGCAGGTGACGTGTGGTCATACACTCCAGCCATTGTCATACACCCCAGCCATTGTCATACACCCCAGCCATTGTCATACACCCCAGCCATTGTCATACACCCCAGCCATTGCAGGTGACGTGTGGTCATACACCCCAGCCATTGTCATACACCCCAGCCATTGTCATACACCCCAGCCATTGCAGGTGACGTGTGGTCATACACTCCAGCCATTGTCATACACCCCAGCCATTGCAGGTGACATGTGGTCATACACTCCAGCCATTGTCATACACCCCAGCCATTGCAGGTGACGTGTGGTCATACACTCCAGCCATTGTCATACACCCCAGCCATTGCAGGTGACGTGTGGTCATACACTCCAGCCATTGTCATACATCCCAGCCATTGCAGGTGACGTGTGGTCATACATCCCAGCCTTTGTCATACATCCCAGCCATTGTCATACACCCCAGCCATTGTCATACACCCCAGTCATTGTCATACACCCCAGCCATTGCAGGTGACTTATCCAAAGTTTACCACTTGCAAGATACAGTCTCAACCATACTTACCAACACAAAGTTTCTGGCTGGTGTCATTCCACTGGGCAGTTCCACCATTAGAGGTGCACACTAGAGAAGATGGCTCTGGTACAAAGCCAGGTCGATCACATTCAAATGTGACAGTTTTGCCAACCTCGTAAGACGTCGCTATTTGTTTTCCATCTGCCGGACGGCCAGGATCAGGGCAAACCGGCCCTGCAACAGAACGTTAACTAGATATATTATAACTATATTATATATTATAACCTGATAACTAGATATATTATAACTATATTATATATTATAACCTGATAACTAGATATATTATAACTATATTATATATTATAACCTGATAACTAGATATATTATCTCTCAAAGTTAAATTTAGCAATTTAATCATTTTGGGGAACATTTTCATTCTATTGGCAACATTCTCAACATGATGGCAGGGAGGGAGGATGGGAGAGATGATGGGAGGGATGGAGGATGGGAGAGATGGAGGATGGGAGAGATGATGGGAGGGATGGAAGATGGGAGAGATGGAGGATGGGAGAGAGGATGGGAGGGATGGAGGATGGAAGAGATGGAGGATGGGAGATGATGGGAGGGATGGAAGATGGGAGAGATGGAGGATGGGAGAGAGGATGGGAGGGATGGAGGATGGGAGAGATGGAGGATGGGAGAGATGATGGGAGGGATGGAAGATGGGAGAGATGGAGGATGGGAGAGAGGATGGGAGGGATGGCGGATGGGAGAGATGGAGGATGGGAGTGATGGAGGATGGGAGGGATGGCAGATGGGAGAGAGGATGGGAGGGTTTATTTTCATTGACCGTGTGACAGCAATCTACAACTGTTTGCTCAGCCGTGCCCCTTACCTTCACATCGCAGTCCACCGAGGTCCCAGTGCCCAGTCTCCTGACACGTGACTGTGTTGCCAGGATCACTGTTGTTGCCAGTCAATGTAAACCCTGACAGACACTGAAATGTGAAGCTGGCACCAAAGGTTGTCTTAGCAGGCAGGATGCCAGGCTTCAGTCCTACAAACTCTCCAGGAGGGCCACAGTCAATCTCTGCAACAGATGTCAGGGTGTGCAGAACAAGTCAAAGAAAACAGCCCCTTTATTATGGCAATCACAACAGTTGCTAGAAGTGGCTATGTTCACAACAGTTACTGGAAGTGGCTGTCTTTCAAGTCTCAAGTGATTTACTCCAAACAGCCCAAACTTGGGCTAACGCAGGAGTTTGTGGTGGACTGTGCGCATGCGCTGTGGGTGGTACGTTCGATTAAAAGACTAGTATCATTAATGTTGCTGAAATGGTTTTTATCTGATAGTTTTATTTATTTGATGTATAGGATGTTTAACGAAATTTTTTAATAGGTTGGTTGTGTGTATGGATACTGTCGCTGCCTTGCCACATGCACACATAGACAGTCTCCATACCCACACCATGGATAAGTTTACGCTGAGCACTGTGTTTTAAAGGCAGTTTAGGTGAGGAGGTGTGGTGAAAGGGAGTTCCATAATAGCTTCTTGAAATGATTTTGGGTTTTTTATGTTGGTAATTTTTGATGGAATCATATTCCATATGCGAATGGCTCTGGGATAAAATGAAAAAACCATTGCATTTATACGACACTTGGGGGCTATGTATTGTCCACGGGTTCGAGAGCGAGTTAGTAGGCCCGGAGGGGGGGTGATCTCAATAATGTTGTTTAGAATTTTGTAGAAGGTAGTGGCTTGTTTGATAATGCGCCTTCGTTTGAGGGTTGGCCATCCAAGGGCAGTAATTAGATCCTAATCAGTGTTCACAACAGTGACTGGAAGTGGCTATGTTCATAACAGTGACTGGAAGTGGCTGTGTTCATAACAGTGACTGGAAGTGGCTGTGTTCATAACAGTGACTGGAAGTGGATATGTTCACAACAGTTACTGGATGTGGCTGTGTTCACAACAGTGACTGGAAGTTCAACCCACGAGACTGGATGCGATGAAGCATGTTGTTGAGTTGAGCTTGTAAGTCTGCTGCTGTGGAACAGGATATGATTTCACTGGTGCTGTCATTCTTTACACTTCATCCCCTATTAAACCCATTTACGTCTACTCCAACTCCACTTTACACTTCAACCCCTGGTAGATCCATTTTTTTACTCCAATTCAACTTTACACTTCATCCCCTGGTAGACCCATTTACTTCTACCTCCAACTCAACTTTACATTTCATCCCCTGGTAGACCCCTTTATTTCTACTCACACTCAACTTTATATTTCATCCCCTGGTAGACCCCTTTATTTCTACTCACACTCAACTTTACACTTCAACCCCTGGTAGGCTCATTAATTATATACCAACTCAACTTTACACTTCATCCCCTGGTAGACCCATCTACTTCTACTCCAACTCAACTTTACACTTCATCCTCTGGTAGACCCATCTACTTCTACTCCAACTCAACTTTACACTTCATCCCTTGGTAGACCAATCTACTTCTACTCCAACTCAACTTTACACTTCATCCCCTGGTAGACCCATCTACTTCTACTCCAACTCAACTTTACACTTCATCCTGTGGTAGACCAATTTACTTCTAAGCCCATAAGAACTGAGATCAAGAAACAGTGTTTTATGTACGAACAAAGTATCAGAGAATATACATATTATTCAGTGTCTGGTAAATGGCAGACACTTATGTCTACACTCTAGAGTCACCAATCAGTTGATAGTCGTCAGTGGCTGGTATATGGTTACATAGGGTAGGGTGGGGTAAGACGCCCAGGGTAAGGAGACATCGTATGCGGGAAAGAATCCTTTGGGTATATCATCTACGTGCTATGAATGATCTAGTTTGTTATCTTAGGTACATTCTGTACATATAAGTGCTATGAATGATCTAGTTTGTTATCTTAGGTACATTCTGCACATATAAGTGCTATGAATGATCTAGTTTGTTATCTTAGGTACATTCTGTACATATAAGTGCTATGAATGATCTAGTTTGTTATCTTAGGTACATTCTGTACATATAAGTGCTATGAATGATCTAGTTTGTTATCTTAGGTACATTCTGTACATATAAGTGCTATGAATGATCTAGTTTGTTATCTTAGGTACATTCTGTACATCTATGTGCTATGAATGATCTAGTTTGTTATCTTAGGTACATTCTGTACATGTTGACATTTTTGAAGTACCTAGTCTCTAAAAAATGGTGTAGCCATTTTAATGGAGGTTCCTATCGTGGTGTAAGAGGCCCACCCACGGGGTAAGAGGCCCACCCAAGGGCTAAGAGGCCCACCTACTGGGGTAAGAGGCCCACCCACGGGGTAAGACACCCCCCTCTGGGCATTTGCAATATCATAATTTCTTCATTTAAATATTTTTCTCATATATTGCCCATAAGTGATACATTTATACCACTACTATAATTGTACTAGCTTACTGGCTGCATTTATTCCTTGTCTCAATCCCCACCCTACCCTTACCTCCACATTAATTCCTTGTCTCAGTCCCCACCCTACCCTACACTTACCTCCACATTAATTCCTTGTCTCAATCCCCACCCTACCCTACCCTTACCTCCACATTAATTCCTTGTCTCAGTCCCCACCCTACCCTACACTTACCTCCACATTAATTCCTTGTCTCAGTCCCCACCCTACCCTACCCTTACCTCCACATTAATTCCTTGTCTCAATCCCCACCCTACCCTACACTTACCTACACGTTAATTCCTTGTCTCAG
Organism: Lamellibrachia columna; assembly: GCA_963662155.1. NCBI lineage: Eukaryota > Metazoa > Annelida > Polychaeta > Sabellida > Siboglinidae > Lamellibrachia > Lamellibrachia columna. The sequence continues at coordinate 62,118,184 of OY759266.1, forward strand.
TCCCCACCCTACCCTACACTTACCTCCACATTAATTCCTTGTCTCAATCCCCACCCTACCCTACACTTACCTCCACGTTAATTCCTTGTCTCAATCCCCACCCTACCCTACACTTACCTCCACATTAATTCCTTGTCTCAGTCCCCACCCTACCCTACACTTACCTCCACATTAATTCCTTGTCTCAGTCCCCACCCTACCCTACACTTACCTCCACATTAATTCCTTGTCTCAGTCCCCACCCTACCCTACACTTACCTCCACATTAATTCCTTGTCTCAATCCCCACCCTACCCTACCCTTACCTCCACATTAATTCCTTGTCTCAATCCCCACCCTACCCTACACTTACCTCCACGTTAATTCCTTGTCTCAGTCCCCACCCTACCCTACACTTACCTCCACATTAATTCCTTGTCTCAGTCCCCACCCTACCCTACACTTACCTCCACATTAATTCCTTGTCTCAATCCCCACCCTACCCTACACTTACCTCCACATTAATTCCTTGTCTCAATCCCCACCCTACCCTACACTTACCTCCACGTTAATTCCTTGTCTCAGTCCCCACCCTACCCTACACTTACCTCCACATTAATTCCTTGTCTCAGTCCCCACCCTACCCTACACTTACCTCCACATTAATTCCTTGTCTCAGTCCCCACCCTACCCTACACTTACCTCCACATTAATTCCTTGTCTCAGTCCCCACCCTACCCTACACTTACCTCCACATTAATTCCTTGTCTCAGTCCCCACCCTACCCTACACTTACCTCCACATTAATTCCTTGTCTCAGTCCCCACCCTACCCTACACTTACCTCCACATTAATTCCTTGTCTCAATCCCCACCCTACCCTACACTTACCTCCACATTAATTCCTTGTCTCAATCCCCACCCTACCCTACACTTACCTCCAAATTAATTCATTGTCTCAGTCCCCACCCTACCCTACACTTACCTCCACATTAATTCCTTGTCTCAGTCCCCACCCTACCCTACACTTACCTCCACATTAATTCCTTGTCTCAGTCCCCACTCTACCCTACACTTACCTCCACATTAATTCCTTGTCTCAATCCCCACCCTACCCTACACTTACCTCCACATTAATTCCTTGTCTCAATCCCCACCCTACCCTACACTTACCTCCACATTTATTCCTTGTCTCAATCCCCACCCTACCCTACACTTACCTCCACATTCCAGAGAGTCCCCAATCAGTTGATATTTGCCGACTGTTACATTGTACAAACATGTTCTTGTCCTCACACTGGTCTCTCCTCCCGCGACTGAACAGTTCAGTTGAACCTCAGTGCCGTAGGTGAGTGGACCAGCAGGGTAGGTCACTGTTGCTCGGTTCTTGTAGCCTGACAGTTCACTAGACAATCTCTCACACGTTGCAGCTGGACAAAAAGGAAAGGTCGGTTGATGAGAACTTCAGATGGCAGTTGGTGCCACCTGGGTAATGTGGGCTGCTGACAAAATGACATTGTCGTACTTGTAAGTTGTACTAGTAGCCAACTAAATAGCATAGTTTGTAATGTTAAAGGTATGATTCCAGTACACATCAATACTATATCTAATTACCTTAATCATGTCCTTAAACCAGCAAATATCAGCGCTAAAGTAGTTTATTGTGCCTTTGAGGCTATAATGGAAACTGGCAAGTAGATGTGACCTGGTGACCCCGTGGATACGGGCCATTCAAAATGACCATACAACACTTACAACATTGCAGTTTGACGTATGAACGTATCTTACGTGTAGGCAACATTACAAAATGACCATACAACACTTACAACATTGCAGTTTGACGTATGAACGTATCTTACGTGTAGGCAACATTACAAAATGACCATACAACACTTACAACATTGCAGTTTGACGTATGAACGTATCTTACGTGTAGGCAACATTACAAAATGACCATACAACACTTACAACATTGCAGTTTGACATATGAACGTATCTTACGTGTAGGCAACATTACAAAATGACCATACAACACTTACAACATTGCAGTTTGACGTATGAACGTATCTTACGTGTAGGCAACATTACAAAATGACCATACAACACTTACAACATTGCAGTTTGACGTATGAACGTATCTTACGTGTAGGCAACATTACAAAATGACCATACAACACTTACAACATTGCACTTTGACGTATGAACGTATCTTACGTGTAGGCAACATTACAAAAATTTTAATTATTATTGGTGAAGGGTTTGTTGAAAAACACACTGCCATTTTAGGCAGTCATTAAATTTTTTGAGAAAACATATTCATGGGGCGTAGCATACGTAATTTGTTTATGTTAACCAAAATTTTCCATAAAGTTATCAGTGACACTGTCATACTTATATGTATGTCATTTATTTCTTTGGGGATTTTCTCAAAGTGATATCATTTTACAGCTATTTTTTCGTATACATATATTAAAAAATGTTTTTAACATTTTGTAACATAACCAGATAAATGAAAAACTCAAAATTAATTTTATTTTAAATTAATAATCTGGAATATTACATATTATTTCAACTACAATCTGTGAAGAAATGGTTAATTTATTCTTCTTTAACTTCTACTGAAATTACTAAATTCAAGACAAGCCTATAATAGCCGCCCCAGCCACCCTAAAGGGTATCTGCTGTGGCACTGAGGGTAAACGACACCTGTGTTGTGGAGTGTTGTGTATCAATATTTTGACGTCATCACTGGCACAATTATCTGTTTCAACATTACATTGTCTCTCATGTGGGAAACATATCTACCATAGATAGCTGTTTGTAATAGACTATAATTAAGCTTTGTCAAAGCTGTTTCTTTATGACCACGTTCACTATCAGGTTGTAATGTTTCTTTATGACCACATTCACTATCAGGTTGTAATGCTTGTAAAACATTTTACTGTATTTTACAGTATTAACGTCTTTGTGTTTTATTTCCAATTTATTATTAACTTAATGGAACAAATACATGAAATATACTGATATGACGCTACAACCAATTAATACTCTCAATTAATATTAAACCATTACATTAGCTAAATGAAACACTTTTCATACAAGATTTTCATGATGTGTAATCGTACCTGTACAGTTGAAGAATGGCATGTTCCAGGTACGGTCGGATTGGCAGGTGATCTTCTTTGAGTTGTTGTTGGATGACGATCTATCATCAATGACAAATCCAAGGTCACAGAGAATCTCCGGCTGATCTCCGTAGTAGAAGTTTGTCTTCTTGTTGTTGAACAACACACGGCCGTGTGTCACAGCAGGAGGAGGTTTCTCACAGGTGACGGCTGTGTGGTGACAACATTCACAGGTCAATCAACATGTTGTCCTTCCATGTCACATCTATCAACACTTGTACAACATCTGACAACAACGTACACATTCAGTGACAACAACATTTACAAGTTGTCCTTCCACGTCACATCTATCAATACTTGTACAACACCCAACAACAACATACACACTCAGTGACAACAACACTCACAAGTTGTCAATCATCAATGTCACATCTATCAACACTTGTACAACACCCGACAACAACATATACACTCAGTGACAACAACACTCACAAGTTGTCCTTTCACGTCACATCTATCAACACTTGTACAACACCCGACAACAACATACACACTCAGTGACAACAACACTCACAAGTTGTCCTTTCACGTCACATCTATCAACACTTGTACAACACCTGACAACAACATATACATTCAGTGACAACAACAGTAACGAGTTGTCCTTTCAAGGCACATCTATCAACATTTGTACAACGCCCGACAACAACATACACACTCAGTGACAACAACACTCACAAGTTGTCCTTTCACGTCACATCTATCAACACTTGTACAACACCTGACAACAACATACACACTCAGTGACAACAACACTCACAAGTTGTCCTTCCACATCACACCTATGAATACTTGAACAACACCAGACAACATTCTCACTCAGTGACAACAACACTCAAAAGGTGTCCTTCCACGTCACACCTATCAATACTTGAACAACACCTGACAACAACATTCTCACTCAGTGACAACAACACTCATAAGTTGTCCTTCCACATCACATCTATCTACACCCAACAACATCTGACCATAACATACACACTCACAGTGACAACAACACTTATAAGTTGTCCTTCCACATATCTCTATCAACATTTGTACAACATACGACAACAATGCTGATATTCTGAATATGATCACACTGACATAGCGTGAAATCTCTAGAGTAGTTTCATGTATACTTACGCACGCATGTATGGTTCACGTAGTAGACATCACCATGTAAAGTGCCACCTCCTACAGTTTTGTCAAACCCGTTGAACCCATTGTTCAAGTAAAGAGTGTAGCCTTGTGGGCAGGAGCAGGAGTAGCCACCGTCAGTGTCGGTGCAGGTGTGAGAGCAGCCGCCATTTGCAACTGAACATTCATTGATGTCTACAAATGTAATAAAACACTTTATTTAGTCTCAGAAACCACCACAAATTTTCATATGTGGCTGATTGTTTTAAAGGCAGACCTAATTCGAAAGAATATTACAATCAGTAAAGTTCTATTGTGGAAACATGGTTCCAATTTTTTAGCTCCAGATATTAATTTTGTACCACTTTTTTGAGATTTTAGATTTTTCACTTTAATAAATTTCTCCTGTGGTTACTGCTTGTGACTGAACTGTTTGTGCATTTTACCAGTTAACATTTAGACAGCCTCGTCTTAAAACTTGGCTTGACACGTCTTAAAACTTGGCTTGACACAACGTCTTAAAACTTGGCTTGACACAACGTCTTAAAACTTGGCTTGACACAACGTCTTAAAACTTGGCTTGACACAACGTCTTAAAACTTGGCTTTAGACGTCTTAAAACTTGGCTTGACACAACGTCTTAAAACTTGGCTTGACACGTCTTAAAACTTGGCTTGACACAACGTCTTAAAACTTGGCTTGACACGTCTTAAAACTTGGCTTGACACAACGTCTTAAAACTTGGCTTGACACAACTTCCTTAAAACTTGGCTTTAGACAACGTCTTAAAACTTGGCTTGACACAACGTCTTAAAACTTGGCTTGACACAACGTCTTAAAACTTGGCTTGACACAACGTCTTAAAACTTGGCTTGACACGTCTTAAAACTTGGCTTGACACGTCTTAAAACTTGGCTTGACACAACGTATTAAACTTGGCTTGACACAACATCTTAAAAATTGGCTTGACACAACGTATTAAACTGGACACAACGTCTTAAACTCCCAAGTAATGATCTTTGTGATTATGTTACTTGTATTTTTAAAAGTTACAGGACACAACATTCATTATTTACTGTGAAACAGTAGCAACACTGTAAGAGCACAATGTAAGAGCACAACACTGTAAGAGCACAACACTGTAAGAGCACAACACTGTAAGAGCACAATGTAAGAGCACAATGTAAGAGCACAACAATGTAAGAGCACAACACTGTAAGAGCACAATGTAAGAGCACAATGTAAGAGCACAACAATGTAAGAGCACAATGTAAGAGCACAACAATGTAAGAGCACAATGCCTCAAATATTTGTTTGGCTTATATATAAAAAACAACACTGCCTGCCACAATTCCTTATAGTCATGTTTAAATGTCATATTTGATATCATTCTGACCGAACTGTGGGATATCCCAAACATTAAAGTGTTGACTGCCAACACATTATTTACATCAACATTGTTGAAGTCAACACAATTATATCACCCGTGTTGCTTCATTAGCTTTATTTGGCCAATTTTGTATTGTTGAAACTGATACTTGCTTTAAGATTCTATAAAACACCAGATGTAAAATATCTTTCACAAAACATATTTGTTTGTGTTTTATTTTTATGGTAGTCATAAATTAAATCTCTGGCCAAGAAATTCATCAGTGTGGGTTTTCATGTAATTATTTTTTTACATAATAACAATAAATGCAGATAAGTACAGGATTAGTAGCTAATTACTAACCTTGTTCTATTGTTTGTATACAATAACAATAAATGTAGATAAGTATTGGGTTAACAGCTAATTACTAACCTTGTTCTAATGTTTGTATATAATAACAATAAATGCAAATAAATATTGAATTAGCAGCTAATTATTAACCTTCTTCTATTGTATGTGTTTTCTAATAGTTTTAAAAATTTTACCTGTTTCGTAAAATATACAGGGTATTTCGCAGAATATATTGAAAACTGGATTAAACTCACCTTCACACACACGCTCGTCACCTCTCAACTTGTAGCCTTGTTTACATGAGCAGTAGTAGCCCCCTTCAGTGTTGTGACATTCATGGGCACAGACCGCAACGTCAACACACTCGTCTATGTCTACAGAGTAAACACCAGATAATCAGTGCCACAAATATATGTATGTGTATGTATCTGTGTGTGTGTGTGTGTGTGTGTGTGTGTGTGTGTGTGTGTGTGTGTGTGTGTGTGTGTGTGTTTGTGTGTGTGTGTGTGTATTTATGTGTGTGTCTGTAGTGCATGTCTGTGTATTTGTGTGGGTGTGTGTGTATGTAGTGTGTGTGTGTGTGGTGTGTGTGTGTGTGTGCAAATATATATACATATGCACGTGCACACACACATATATATATATATATATATATATATATATATATATATATATATATATATATACATATATACACATGCACAGAAGCACGCACGCTCACACCAACACACACCTCTTCTCTGTTACTGTATACAGCACAGTTGAACATCGCTTTGCAGTCACCTCAATAATACAGCCACCTCAGTAATACAGTCACCTCAGTAATACAGCAACCTCAGTAATACAGCCACCTCAGTAATACAACCACCTCAGTAGTACAGTCACCTCAGTAATACAGTCACCTCAATAATACAGCCACCTCAGTAATACAGTCACCTCAGTAATACAGCCAGCTCAGTAATACAGTCACCTCAGTAATACAGCCACCTCAGTAATACAGTCACCTCAGTATTACAGTCACCTCAGTAATACAGCTACCTCAGTAATACAGACACCTCACCAATAAGATATAAGTCCCACTGATATGGTCACCTCCATATTCAGGTCACTTTGGCCCAGTCCCAAGGATGACCTTAATAGAGAGGTTCCACAGTTGTATGAATACGTCCTACAGCTGCAATCAAGTGTAAAACACTTTATACCGACTCATTTTTACACTGGCTCCTTGTTGACTTTCAACTATTATATGAGGTCAAATGATTTTCAAGACTTACCTTTTCAACACAACTTGGTGTAATCAGATCTTGAAGCCTACCTAGAAGCTTCCACTGTATTATAACAAGTTACGACCATGGCGTAAACCCACCTTGACAAGAAACTGTATCTTCAAACTTCTGGTCTGCTTTACACTTGATGGTTTGAGTCTTCACCGTGCTTCCATTAACGCCATAGCCGTCGTGACATTCAACAGTGACTTGGTCACCAAACAGGACCACTCCAGTCTTAGATGTATTGGCATGAAGTATTGTCTCTGGAACCAGGCACGGCTTCTCTGAAACATAGAAAGATAATCTCATTAAACACAGGTGAGAGAGACTGAAAATTGAAGATGTCATAAACTGTGCATTTATGAATTCTCTAACTGTACATGTGTAAGATTGTGTTATAATATTATAACTTTCACATGTGTAAGATTGTGTTATAATATTATAACTTTCACATGTGTAAGATTGTGTTATAATATTATAACTTTCACATGTGTAAGATTGTGTTATAATATTATAACTTTCACATGTGTAAGATTGTGTTATAATATTATAACTTTCACATGTGTAAGATTGTGTTATAATATTATAACTTTCACATGTGTAAGATTGTGTTATAATATTATAACTTTCACATGTGTAAGATTGTGTTATAATATTATAACTTTCACATGTGTAAGATTGTGTTATAATATTATAACTTTCACATGTGTAAGATTGTGTTATAATATTATAACTTTCACATGTGTAAGATTGTGTTATAATATTATAACTTTCACATATGTAAGATTGTGTTATAATATTATAACTTTCACATGTGTAAGATTGTGTTATAATATTATAACTTTCACATGTGTAAGATTGTGTTATAATATTATAACTTTCACATGTGTAAGATTGTGTTATAATATTATAACTTTCACATGTGTAAGATTGTGTTATAATATTATAACTTTCACATATGTAAGATTGTGTTATAATATTATAACTTTCACATATGTAAGATTGTGTTATAATATTATAACTTTCACATATGTAAGATTGTGTTATAATATTATAACTTTCACATATGTAAGATTGTGTTATAATATTATAACTTTCACATATGTAAGATTGTGTTATAATATTATAACTTTCACATATGTAAGATTGTGTTAAAATATTATAACTTTCACATATGTAAGATTGTGTTATAATATTATAACTTTCACATGTGATTTCATGGAGACTTCATTGAAATTTTTCTTCGGTTAATAATATTGCTAACATTTGACATACTCAAAGTGATAAATAATCCATAAACTGGAGTTGAATTACCATAAGTGTTGACGCATGTTATGTTTAATGAATTAAAAAATAGGCTCCATACATTCAGGTGACACTGTCAAAGTGCAGCATGATTCATAGAATGGAGTGGCAGGAGTTGAAACGTACTAGTACAATTAGTGAGTGTGGGAGAGTGTCTCCAGGTTTGGTTCCCCTGGCAGTAGGTACGTGGTGTTCCTGTATCAATCTGGTAGCCTTCGTCACACTCGTGCTTCACTACACTGCCGTACTCGTTGCTTCGAGACGCAGTCACGTTCCCATTTGCAATGTTGTCAAGTTCAGGACATCTTTCAACTGAAGGAGAACATTTACTCAATGTTACTTACACTCAATAACATAACATATTGTACACAGTCTCCTACAGTTTTACTGCCCTTTCTCTTTCATTTCAAAATTACACTTAAAATGTAAGCAATATATGACTATGAAGATAATTATTTGGAAGCTTCACACTTTTTGTCAACTTTGCAATAAATAAATGACACTGACAAATGTGTACGTTTAGTTTATGGTTGTAATCTTGTTTCTGCGCTTATGTTGAAAACAGCATCTTGGAATAATACACACTGCTTTTATTATGAATAATTATTATGAATAATTGATCATGGATTAACATTGACTTTGCCAAAAATTATATGCTGTTGATTGATAAGGATTATTACAATAAAATTTAAATATTCAGCTTAAAGTATATTACATTACATTTTACCTAATGCTTATATTTCTATAGCACACCCACTTTACCCAGACACTTTGTACTCACCAGTACAATTTGGCTGACTCTTCCATGTGCCATCATCCAAACACCTGCTTTCAAGATTACCCTTACGGGTAAAACCTTCAAAGCATTTGTACTTGACAAACCCCCCACGAAGAACTGATGTTGTATTCTCCACAAATCCATTGCTCACACCAGGCACAGCACCGCAATAAACCACTGTAAAATGACAACATTAATGTTAACTTTCTATTAAGGTGAGATGCGGCAGGTCAATAGGATTTTTTTTATTTGCATAGCTAGTGGAATTTTTTCTGCCCAAACTGTAGAGTGGGTCTTGCTGAGTAAAACATTTCTTGAACTTTTTTCTGCCAGATCTCCCGATTCCATGGTAACAAACAGAATGGCCACCATTTTGAACAAATACTGACAAACTGAGAATCAATGCCATTTTTTTTTAACAAAGATAACATTATAATTCTTGCAGAACCATCTTCAGTATACACTCTACCTTTCTATTTCACCTGCCACATCTCACCTTAACAAGGATCAATGTAAGCACCATCAATGCTGGTATCAAGACAGAACAGATCTAGAACTTTTTATGATGAGCGGTCCTATCAGAAGGGCTTTCAACATGGCTGACTGTTGTATCAATGTAACAAATAACATGGCTAACTGTTGTATCAATGTAACATATAACATGGCTGACTGTTGTATCAATGTAACATATAACATGGCTGACTGTTGTATCAATGTAACATATAACATGGCTGACTGTTGTATCAATGTAACATATAACATGGCTGACTGTTGTATCAATGTAACATATAACATGGCTGACTGTTGTATCAATGTTACATATAACATGGCTGACTGTTGTATCAATGTAACATATAACATGGCTGACTGTTGTATCAATGTAACATATAACATGGCTGACTGTTGTATCAATGTAACATATAACATGGCTGACTGTTGTATCAATGTAACATATAACATATAAATGTGTAACTACTCCATTCAGCTGACACTCTTCATCAGTACCCATAGCCATAATAACTGGCAACCCACTGATAGAAATATGTTCAGCACATTTGGCAACTCTTACATTGGCCAAATGTAAGATTTATGATGTCAAAGAAATGAATACATCTGCTAATCTTCTATTATAACATTAGTCAAAATGATTACAACTTCTTCACACATATTACACTATTGTCTACACCAGCACGTTGTAACTGACTGTATTTGAGTTATCCTTGCGATGTGACAGAGCAACAGTTCAACTTACGTTCACACGTAGGTAGTCTGTCCACATTCCACTTGCCCCCTCGTTCACATGTCATGGTCACTGGTGGTGACGAGGAACTTGCTAAACCTAAACCACAGCACAGAGACATTATAGCAGCTCACGTAGATATATAGTATTAGTGTCACACCAAAGTAATAAAAACATTTACTCAATAGCCATCCAATTCAACACATCAGATATTAAAAATAAAATTTCATATGGAATACTTGTCAACATTTTGCAGTATGTGTTCATTTACATATAAACTGGAGTTTTTATCCCAGCTTTTTAAATTGTACGTGTTCTACAAATAATGGAGATTTAATTGATGGAGAGCCACTTGTTTAACTTGTTACATCTTTGATGTAGCTATGATAGGCCCAGTTCAGGGGAGACATGGCAGTTAGAATGATATTTTTTGAAAACATTACTCAAAATGTGTTCCCTCCATATTCCAATAGCTTTGTAGGCTTACTATCAATAAAGTTCACTTTTACGACAATGAGATACTTCTAAATTAACTTTATTCATGGATAAAGCTTGCATCTACTATGTAATCAATGCCTTCATTCAATCTTTGATGGCCATTTACAAGAAATCACATTTTGCAATGAGAAAGTACAACTCTGGAATTAAACATGACATGGTCATATGGTTTGCATTGTTGTGTTCACCTGCATATTCTAAAAAAAAATTCTAAAAAAATTATTTTGTGCAACATCTTGGGGGTAGTGTATAAAATGTGTCGACAATTGTTGCATTTAGAATTGACTTTGACACTCCTTTAGTTAGTTAGTTAGTCGTCTTAACACTATATAATTCTTAAAATTACAACAAAATTAACTTTAACCCTTTAGTGCGCAAAGCGCCTATAACTGCCTGATCCCGCCTGCATAATGACTGCCTGACCCCGCCTGTGTAAGGACTGCCTGATCCTGCCTGCGTAAGGACTGCCTGATCCCGCCTGTGTAAGGATTGCCTTATCCCGCCTGTGTAAGGACTGCCTGATCCCGCCTGTGTAAGGATTGCCTTATCCCGCCTGTGTAAGGACTGCCTGATCCCGCCTGTGTAAGGACTGCCTGATCCCGCCTGTGTATGGATTGCCTTATCCCGCCTGTGTAAGGACTGCCTGATCCCGCCTGTGTAAGGATTGCCTTATCCCGCCTGTGTAAGGACTGCCTGATCCCGCCTGTGTAAGGACTGCCTGATCCCGCCTGTGTAAGGACTGCCTGATCCTGCCTGTGTAAGGACTGCCTGACCCCGCCTGTGTAAGGACTGCCTGACCCCGCCTGAGTAAGGACTGCCTGACTCCGCCTGTGTAAGGACTGCCTGACCCCGCCTGTGTAAGGACTGCCTGATCCCGCCTGTGTAAGGACTGCCTGACCCCGCCTGTGTAAGGACTGCCTGACCCCGCCTGTGTAAAGACTGCCCAAGATATCATTATTTTAATGCAAACAACCAGCCATATCAACTATGACTGGCGACCATCTTGAAATTCTTTGCCCACAGGAGGGCAAGGAAATAGAAAGCTGTCTGCCTAGTGAAGAGTTAATATATAGCAACCCCCCCCACCCCCAACACATTTCCATGGGTAATTTTCTGAACAGAACTCCAACAAGTAGCAACATAGATAAGAATCTACTGCATACATCTCATGTTGATATTTCAATAGCTCTTCATTGTTTAGCTGCCTTAACATATATAAAATACTATAAGAAACAGTGGAACTTACCACATTGGCCAAGTTCTTCTTGTGTGAAGTGATATCCTAAGGCACACTGCACTCCAAAGGATGCTCCAAAGTGCTTGGCCACTGAGCCATTTATTTCAGTGCCTGATGTGTCGGTCACCTTAAATCCAGGCGAAGAGGAGTTGAATGGTGGAGCCTGACAGTCTGCAAGAGATTGGCACAACTGTGTCGTAACTTACTTCACTTACATTAGGAAGAGATGTGTCTGCAAGAGATTGGCTGTGAGAAAGAGTCATAACTTACTTCACTTATATTAGGAAGAGATGTGTCTGCAAGAGATTGGCACAACTGTGTCGTAACTTACTTCACTTACATTAGGAAGAGATGTCTGCAAGAGATTGGCTGTGAGAAAGAGTCATAACTTACTTCACTTACATTAGGAAGAGATGTGTCTGCAAGAGATTGGCACAACTGTGTCGTAACTTACTTCACTTACATTAGGAAGAGATGTGTCTGCAAGAGATTGGCACAACTGTGTCGTAACTTACTTCACTTACATTAGGAAGAGATGTGTCTGCAAGAGATTGGCTGTGAGAAAGAGTCATAACTTACTTCACTTACATTAGGAAGATATGTGTCTGCAAGAGATTGGCTGTGAGAAAGAGTCATGACTTAATTCACTTACATTAGGAAGAGATGTGTCTGCAAGAGATTGGCACAACTGTGTCGTAACTTACTTCACTTACATTAGGAAGAGATGTGTCTGCAAGAGATTGGCACAACTGTGTCGTAACTTACTTCACTTACATTAGGAAGAGATGTGTCTGCAAGAGATTGGCTGTGAGAAAGAGTCATAACTTACTTCACTTACATTAGGAAGAGATGTGTCTGCAAGAGATTGGCTGTGAGAAAGAGTCATGACTTACTTCACTTACATTAGGAAGAGATGTGTCTGCAAGAGATTTGCACAACTGTGTCGTAACTTACTTCACTTACATTAGGAAGAGATGTGTCTGCAAGAGATTGGCACAACTGTGTCGTAACTTACTTCACTTACATTAGGAAGAGATGTGTCTGCAAGAGATTGGCTGTGAGAAAGAGTCATAACTTACTTCACTTACATTAGGAAGAGATGTGTCTGCAAGAGATTGGCTGTGAGAAAGAGTCATAACTTACTTCACTTACATTAGGAAGAGATGTGTCTGCAAGAGATTGGCTGTGAGAAAGAGTCATAACTTACTTCACTTACATTAGGAAGAGATGTGTCTGCAAGAGATTGGCTGTGAGAAAGAGTCATGACTTACTTCACTTACATTAGGAAGAGATGTGTCTGCAAGAGATTGGCTGTGAGAAAGAGTCATAACTTACTTCACTTACATTAGGAAGAGATGTGTCTGCAAGAGATTGGCTGTGAGAAAGAGTCATAACTTACTTCACTTACATTAGGAAGAGATGTGTCTGCAAGAGATTGGCTGTGAGAAAGAGTCATGACTTACTTCACTTACATTAGGAAGAGATGTGTCTGCAAGAGATTGGCTGTGAGAAAGAGTCATAACTTACTTCACTTACATTAGGAAGAGATGTGTCTGCAAGAGATTGGCTGTGAGAAAGAGTCATAACTTACTTCACTTACATTAGGAAGAGATGTGTCTGCAAGAGATTGGCTGTGAGAAAGAGTCATAACTTACTTCACTTACATTAGGAAGAGATGTGTCTGCAAGAGATTGGCTGTGAGAAAGAGTCATAACTTACTTCACTTACATTAGGAAGAGATGTGTCTGCAAGAGATTGGCTGTGAGAAAGAGTCATAACTTACTTCACTTACATTAGGAAGAGATGTGTCTGCAAGAGATTGGCTGTGAGAAAGAGTCATGACTTACTTCACTTACATTAGGAAGAGATGTGTCTGCAAGAGATTGGCTGTGAGAAAGAGTCATGACTTACTTCACTTACATTAGGAAGAGATGTGTCTGCAAGAGATTGGCTGTGAGAAAGAGTCATGACTTACTTCACTTACATTAGGAAGAGATGTGTCTGCAAGAGATTGGCTGTGAGAAAGAGTCATAACTTACTTCACTTACATTAGGAAGAGATGTGTCTGCAAGAGATTGGCTGTGAGAAAGAGTCATAACTTACTTCACTTACATTAGGAAGAGATGTGTCTGCAAGAGATTGGCTGTGAGAAAGAGTCATAACTTACTTCACTTACATTAGGAAGAGATGTGTCTGCAAGAGATTGGCTGTGAGAAAGAGTCATAACTTACTTCACTTACATTAGGAAGAGATGTGTCTGCAAGAGATTGGCTGTGAGAAAGAGTCATAACTTACTTCACTTACATTAGGAAGAGATGTGTCTGCAAGAGATTGGCTGTGAGAAAGAGTCATAACTTACTTCACTTACATTAGGAAGAGATGTGTCTGCAAGAGATTGGCTGTGAGAAAGAGTCATAACTTACTTCACTTACATTAGGAAGAGATGTGTCTGCAAGAGATTGGCTGTGAGAAAGAGTCATAACTTACTTCACTTACATTAGGAAGAGATGTGTCTGCAAGAGATTGGCTGTGAGAAAGAGTCATAACTTACTTCACTTACATTAGGAAGAGATGTGTCTGCAAGAGATTGGCTGTGAGAAAGAGTCATAACTTACTTCACTTACATTAGGAAGAGATGTGTCTGCAAGAGATTGGCTGTGAGAAAGAGTCATAACTTACTTCACTTACATTAGGAAGAGATGTGTCTGCAAGAGATTGGCTGTTAGAAAGAGTCATAACTTACTTCACTTACATTAGGAAGAGATGTGTCTGCAAGAGATTGGCTGTGAGAAAGAGTCATAACTTACTTCACTTACATTAGGAAGAGATGTGTCTGCAAGAGATTGGCTGTGAGAAAGAGTCATAACTTACTTCACTTACATTAGGAAGAGATGTGTCTGCAAGAGATTGGCTGTGAGAAAGAGTCATAACTTACTTCACTTACATTAGGAAGAGATGTGTCTGCAAGAGATTGGCTGTGAGAAAGAGTCATAACTTACTTCACTTACATTAGGAAGAGATGTGTCTGCAAGAGATTGGCTGTGAGAAAGAGTCATAACTTACTTCACTTACATTAGGAAGAGATGTGTCTGCAAGAGATTGGCTGTGAGAAAGAGTCATAACTTACTTCACTTACATTAGGAAGAGATGTGTCTGCAAGAGATTGGCTGTGAGAAAGAGTCATAACTTACTTCACTTACATTAGGAAGAGATGTGTCTGCAAGAGATTGGCTGTGAGAAAGAGTCATAACTTACTTCACTTACATTAGGAAGAGATGTGTCTGCAAGAGATTGGCTGTGAGAAAGAGTCATAACTTACTTCACTTACATTAGGAAGAGATGTGTCTGCAAGAGATTGGCTGTGAGAAAGAGTCATAACTTACTTCACTTACATTAGGAAGAGATGTGTCTGCAAGAGATTGGCTGTGAGAAAGAGTCATAACTTACTTCACTTACATTAGGAAGAGATGTGTCTGCAAGAGATTGGCTGTGAGAAAGAGTCATAACTTACTTCACTTACATTAGGAAGAGATGTGTCTGCAAGAGATTGGCTGTGAGAAAGAGTCATAACTTACTTCACTTACATTAGGAAGAGATGTGTCTGCAAGAGATTGGCTGTGAGAAAGAGTCATAACTTACTTCACTTACATTAGGAAGAGATGTGTCTGCAAGAGATTGGCTGTGAGAAAGAGTCATAACTTACTTCACTTACATTAGGAAGAGATGTGTCTGCAAGAGATTGGCTGTGAGAAAGAGTCATAACTTACTTCACTTACATTAGGAAGAGATGTGTCTGCAAGAGATTGGCTGTGAGAAAGAGTCATAACTTACTTCACTTACATTAGGAAGAGATGTGTCTGCAAGAGATTGGCTGTGAGAAAGAGTCATAACTTACTTCACTTACATTAGGAAGAGATGTGTCTGCAAGAGATTGGCTGTGAGAAAGAGTCATAACTTACTTCACTTACATTAGGAAGAGATGTGTCTGCAAGAGATTGGCTGTGAGAAAGAGATTGGCTGTGAGAAAGAGATTGGCTGTGAGAAAGAGATTGGCTGTGAGAAAGAGATTGGCTGTGAGAAAGAGTCATAGAAGATATTTCAGAGAAATAAACATAACAGCTCCTTTTAATGTTGTTGTTATTTACCATCACAGCGCATTATTAATACACAATGAATCATTATGGTTATGGAATAATATACAAAGCAGATGTACGGAACAAATTAATGTATAATAGCATAATTATACTGTTTAGTAGGATGTACATTACAATATATACAAGTCAATGAAAGTCATCAAATCCCTTTTGTACATGATCAAAACATTTGTTACACAATTGAATTCATTAGGATTAATTCAGCAGCAGACGATTATTACTAGTAACAATAAGGTGAATTATTACTAGTAACAATAAGGTGAATTATTACTAGTAACAATAAGGTGAATTATTACTAGTAACAATAAGGTGAATTATTACTAGTAACAATAAGGTGAATTATTACTAGTAACAATAAGGTGAATTATTACTAGTAACAATAAGGTGAATTATTACTAGTAACAATAAGGTGAATTATTACTAGTAACAATAAGGTGAATTATTACTAGTAACAATAAGGTGAATTATTACTAGTAACAATAAGGTGAATTATTACTAGTAACAATAAGGTGAATTATTACTAGTAACAATAAGGTGAATTATTACTAGTAACAATAAGGTGAATTATTACTAGTAACAATAAGGTGAATTACCTATAGAGAATTCTGCAGAGAATCCAACATCATTTCCTGCAGGATTTGTTGTAAATTCAACGAAGAGTTTCCCACTTGTTGCTGAGATGTCATCAGGCTTCTTCTTTCCAGAATATTTCAATGCACGAGTCTCGTCAGAACCCTCATAAATCTGACAGCAACATAACAAATAAGTTGATCCAACCTTGCTCATCTGTACAACTAGTGTTACAGTGTGGTATGTTAACCACAACTATTCAACTGTTGTCTTCAAATATATACTGCTAAAAAGTAATAATTTACCATCATGCAGTTTGTGATGTTATCTCCCAAGGTGGGGTGATCTAAAACATTTGTATGAACAATAAAATTGTTCAGTTCAGGGTTAAAAAGGGCTAGTATGATGACTTGATAACTTCGAAGGTGGCTTTCTCACATGCTTCTGCTGTTGGTGCCATGACTGCTTCCTGGGTGAGCGAATTACACATTTGGATAGAGCGGACATAGAAAAAGTGCTGGTAGATCATACAGGAGGCTGGTAATGTTTGGAGTTTATACTCATGGTGGTATCTAGTGTGAGCATCTCCTGTGATAATGATGGTAGGCAAACTGATGCAAACTAGTCCATAGGAATCTTAAAAACATAGCGGCATCTCTGATGGAACGTCTGGTGTGTAGTGAAGTCCAAGTGAGGTTAGCAGACACGGCAGTGGCACTTGAAGTTCTCCGATAGTCACCATACAGTGTGCAACGCTGCATTTGTTGAACTTTCTGAATGTCTGTCTTGGTGTGGGGTGACCAGGTGCAAGCAGCATACTCAAGCATTGGTCAGATGAGTACCTCATGTGCAGTTTTCCTCACTTGGGGTGGTGCCGCATGCAGTGTTCTCTTGATTAGGCCGAGCGTCTTCTGACTCTGTTTTGCACCTTGTTGATATGCGGCTGCCACGGTAACTTCATGTTGATGGTAATTCCCTGGTAGTCCTGGTTGTCAGTTCATGGGATTTGTTGGTCGTCCATAAAGTAATCATAGGTTGATGGCTTTCTCTTGGTCGTAACTGACAGATTAAAATCCATCTGCCAAGTCTTTGCCCAGTGGTGGAGTTTGTTCAGATCAGATTCAAGTGTCAAGTGATCAGCTGAGGTTTGAATTTGAAAAACAGGCGCATTTGTGAATTCACACCTTCGTTGATGTTGTGCAACAAAAACAACATTGGACCCAACATTGGACCCAACATTGGACCCAACATTGGACCCAACATTGGACCCAACACTGTCCCTTGTGGACCTCCAGAGAGGACATCGGCTGACCGTGAAGACTACCTATTGATGACAACTTGTCAACTGCAGGAACTGAGAAACGCACTGATCCAGGCATTTGTCTTTCCACTGATTCCATAGTATCGGATTTTGTTGGGAAGTTTCATATGAGACACTTTATTGAAGGCCTTACTGAAGTCCAAAAATTGACCCTTTCAGAAGCCATGTTGGCTAGGGTTTAGAATGTTGTTGGCATGTAATACATGTTAGGAAAACTGGTGTGGCCTTATCACCCTTCTTGTAAATCTTATCACCCTTCTTGTAAATCTATCACCCTTCTTGTAAATCTTATCACCCTTCTTGTAAATCGCTGATTGTAGACAAATGCTTTACAAGAAAAAATACCATAAAATGCCAATAATAGCAAATCTGCTCATCATAAGTAGATATATTGTCATCTACACCAAGTAGTGATTGCCAAACATGCACTGAACCAAACAATTGGTCAACTTAATTTCCAGTAATTCAAAGTTATTTTGAGGGAAATTCAACAACCAAACTGGCCTACATCTACATGGAGAATGGAGAGCTTACCTTCAATGAGTCTTGATCTTGCAAACTAAATTTATCTTTAAAGGTCAACAGGACAGTGGACTTAGTAATGATGGTCCACGTGCACTTCACAATGCTAGGGTAGAGAATGTTTGACACACCATAGCCAGGTGACTGAATGACACCATTAGTGTCTTCTAGGGTGACATCACATCCTGAAATGTTAATATACAAAACATATATTATTGATATGCAGATATAACTACATCCATACTCAACTGTAACTCACTGAACTGGAAATAATGTGTAGCTTAATAACCCCTCCCCATCATCTCGGCCACTGCAGTCGAATGCTACTGGCTCCAACTTATTTAATAGCATCAGCAATTTTTTCCATTGTATGTCAATACCTATACATATACATGTGTAGTATTCAATAATGTACCTGCTTCAGAAGGATGTTTGTTAAATAACTCTACAAAAATACAATAAACTACAGTGGTTAAGTTGACAGAGACCTACCAATTTTATAAGAGAACTGGAATCCGCGGCCAGCACCAGTTGACTTGGTGTCCATGTAGACATAGGCAGCAGCACCTGTTGTCATCACATATCGGGGTCCGCCTAAGCCGTCACCAGTGTACGTCGCCAAGACAGGGTGTGTTGGCTTGTCACCGTTGTACACAGTGACACTGTCACCAGCACCAAGGTCAACATCAAGACGCTGCAACAATGCACACATTAACACACACATTGAGTATATCTCCAGATGTTGGGGCAGACAACTACTGATGTCTTCTTAGAATAACTTCAAGATTATTAATGATGCATGGTCTTGATCCTCAACATTGGTCTTAATAACAAAACAATTTGCCCATTTCTCATGGAACTAATAAATTAAATATCATAAGCGTTCGTCAGCCTGTAAAAACATGTTATTTTTTACAACAGATCTAAAGGCTTTGATTTCTCCATGAGTCTGAGACTTCTTGTTTCACCCTGCAGACTCTCTATGCAGCCCTTGGTAGGAGTCTGTGAGTCTGAGACTCCTTGTTTCACCCTGCAGACTTCCTATGCAGCCCTTGGTAGGAGTCTGTGAGTCTGAGACTTCTTGTTTCACCCTGCAGACTCCCAATGCAGCCCTTGGTAGGAGTCTGTGAGTCTGAGACTTCTTGTTTCACCCTGCAGACTCCCTATGCAGCCTTTGGTAGGAGTCTGTGAGTCTGAGACTTCTTGTTTCACCCTGCAGACTCCCTATGCAGCCCTTGGTAGGAGTCTGTGAGTCTGAGACTTCTTGTTTCACCCTACAGACTCCCTATGCAGCCCTTGGTAGGAGTCTGTGAGTCTGAGACTTCTTGTTTCACCCTGCAGACTCCCTATGCAGCCCTTGGTAGGAGTCTGTGAGTCTGAGACTTCTTGTTTCACCCTGCAGACTCCCTATGCAACCCTTGGTAGGAGTCTGTGTCACCCCCTACTTTAGAAGACAATAAACCCAGTGTTAAACTAGTCAATTTCAACGGTGACAAAGGTCCATCAACTTGCATGTACGGTGCATCGTAAATCAGTTCTAGACTGTACAGAACGATGATACTCGCTTGTATTTCTTCAAAAATACTTATGAGCACAGCGTATTTGATCTGACATGGGTGCCATCTTATATTACGAGCCAGGAAGTTGATACAACAGTAGCACCACAAGGTGGACTGGTTGTTAAAAAAGTACAGACTCACAAGTAAGCAACCACGCAGACACAATCTCAAGTATTAAACAGGAATTTAGAATTTAGTTAGTGGCATTACCTCAATTGTGATGATGCTGAACTTTGGAGCAGAGATAATCCAGGCCAGTCTATTGTTGCTGAAGTATTTCAGTGGATAGAATGGTGATGTTAGGTATGACAGTTCTGTGCTGGCCTGGACAGATCCACCAGCCCCAGGAATTGTCTGCAGTGCTGAAAGATAGAATGGTGATGTTAGGTATGACAGTTCTGTGCTGGCCTGGACAGATCCACCAGCCCCAGGAATTGTCTGCAGTGCTGAAAGATAGAATGGTGATGTTAGGTATGACAGTTCTGTGCTGGCCTGGATGGATCCACCAGCCTCAGGAATTGTCTGCAGTGTTGAAAGATAGAATGGTGGTGTTAGGTATGACAGTTCTGTGCTGGCCTGGATGGATCCACCAGCCTCAGGAATTGTCTGCAGTGTTGAAAGATAGAATGGTGGTGTTAGGTATGACAGTTCTGTGCTGGCCTGGATGGATCCACCAGCCTCAGGAATTGTCTGCAGTGTTGAAAGATAGAATGGTGATGTTATATGACAGTTCTGTGCTGGCCTGGATGGATCCACCAGCCTCAGGAATTGTCTGCAGTGTTGAAAGATAGAATGGTGGTGTTAGGTATGACAGTTCTGTGCTGGCCTGGATGGATCCACCAGCCTCAGGAATTGTCTGCAGTGTTGAAAGATAGAATGGTGATGTTAGGTATGACAGTTCTGTGCTGGCCTGGATGGATCCACCAGCCTCAGGAATTGTCTGCAGTGTTGAAAGATAGAATGGTGATGTTATATGACAGTTCTGTGCTGGCCTGGATGGATACACCAGCCTCAGGAATTGCCTGCAGTGCTGAAAGATAGAATGGTGATGTTAGGTATGACAGTCCTGTGCTGGCCTGGACAGATCCACCAGCCCCAGGAATTGTCTGCAGTGTTGAAAGATAGAATGTTGATGTTAAGTTTGACAGTTCTGTGCTGGCCTGGACAGATCCACCAGCCTCAGGAATTGTCTGCAGTGTTGAAAGATAGAATGGTGATGTTAGGTATGACAGTTCTGTGCTGGCTTGGATGGATACACCAGCCTCAGGAATTGTCTGCAGTGTTGAAAGATAGAATGGTGATGTTCGGTATGACAGTTCTGTGCTGCCTTGGATGGATACACCAGCCTCAGGAATTGTCTGCAGTGTTGAAAGATAGAATGGTGATGTTAGGTATGACAGTTCTGTGCTGGCTTGGATGGATACACCAGCCTCAGGAATTGTCTGCAGTGCTGAAAGATAGAATGGTGATGTTAGGTATGACAGTTCTGTGATGGCCTGGACAGATCCATCAGCCTCAGGAATTGTCTGCAGTGCTGAAAGATAGAATGGTGGTGTTAGGTATGACAGTTCTGTGCTGGCTTAGATGGATCCATCAGCCTCAGGAATTGTCTGCAGTGCTGAAAGATAGAATGGTGATGTTAGGTATGACAGTTCTGTGCTGGCCTGGACAGATTCATCAGCCTCAGGAATTGTCTGCAGTGCTGAAAGATAGAATGGTGATGTTAGGTATGACAGTTCTGTGCTGGCTTAGACGGATCCATCAGCCTCAGGATTTGTCTGCAGTGCTGAAAGATAGAATGGTGATGTTAGGTATGACAGTTCTGTGCTGGCCTGGACAGATCCACCAGCCTCAGGAATTGTCTGCAGTGTTGAAAGATAGAATGGTGATGTTAGGTATGACAGTTCTGTGCTGGCTTAGACGGATCCATCAGCCTCAAGAATTGTCTGCAGTGCTGAAAGATACATACAAGAATGTTATGCTTCATCATGCATTACTATTATATACTGTTAGATGACAACATCTTGAAACATAGGTAAACACTAACTAGTGCCAATCCAGTCATATTGAAATTAATCTGAGACAAACTGAATTAAACTATTCAAACATGTCTTTCATCTTGAAATTAAGACGACCTTATCAATTAATATAATGCAGTTAATGCTAAAACAAGACTGAATGTAGACAGTCAGGGATCATTGGTGCTAAAACAAGACTGAATGTTGGCAGTCAGGGATCATCGGTGCTAAAACAAACCTGAATGTAGGCAGTCAGGGATCATTGGTGCTAAAACAAGACTGAACGTTGGCAGTCAGGGATCATTGGTGCTAAAACAAGACTGAATGTTGGCAGTCAGGGATCATTGGTGCTAAAACAAGACTGAATGTACGCAGTCAGGGATCATTGGTGCTAAAACAAGACTGAATGTACGCAGTCAGGGATCATTGGTGCTAAAACAAACCTGAATGTAGGCAGTCAGGGATCATTGGTGCTAAAACAAGACTGAACATTGGAAGTCAGGGATCATTGGTGCTAAAACAAAACTGAATGTAGGCAGTCAGGGATCATTGGTGCTAAAACAAGACTGAATGTAGGCAGTCAGGGATCATTGGTGCTAAAACAAGACTGAATGTACGCAGTCAGGGATCATTGGTGCTAAAACAAGACTGAATGTTGGCAGTCAGGGATCATTGGTGCTAAAACAAGACTGAATGTACGCAGTCAGGGATCACTGGAGCTAAAACAAGACTGAATGTAGGCAGTCTGGGATCATTGGTGTTAAACAAGACTGAATGTTGGCAGTCAGGGATCATTGGTGCTAAAACAAGACTGAATCATTGCTAGTTTGCTTTAGGAAAAGACAAGTTATAAAATGTTTAGACAGCCATATAAAAAGATAACATACCTTTCAGAATTTATTGTTATGCTCGACGGATCATTACACGCTGCTATATTGAGATTACCTTTTTACAAGTTAATATCATATGCACAAGAACAAGCAACTCCAAGCCACAATTCATGAAATACTTAACAAAATATAATTAATTATACTTACTTTCTTCTCCTCTTTTTCCTGGACATGTTTTAGCCCAGTAGGTGCAGCAGTCACCTTTTTTGGGAGAAATTATCTTCTTGTGCACAATACATTTCTTGTCCTTGACCACATAGGTAAATGCATCACAGTCAATCTTGGGTAAACATTTATTTTTACATTCGTGTTCACTTGACACGTGTGGCCACATATCCAATGGGTCAGAATCACCCTGTTGTCCAAAGGATGGCAGCTCTTCCATCGTACACTTGTGACCTGAAATGAATGCCAAATTATTTATAAACTCACACAGCAGAATCCAGGCAATAGTTTCAAGGTCATTACATAACATCATACAAAGTCATTACATAACATCATACAAAGTCATTACATAACATCATACAAAGTCAATACAACAAAACCAGAGCATGAGCTATACTTTCTCAATTCTGTAGATAAATCACAATTATGAAATGTTGATGATGTAATGTGTCCACAATGTATTGTGTCCACGATGTGATGTGTCCACGATGTGATGTGTCCATGATGTGATGTGTCCATGATGTGATGTGTCCATGATGTGATGCATCCATGATGTGATGCGTCTATGATGTGATGTGTCCACGATGTGATGTGTCCATGATGTGTTGTGTCCATGAGGTGTTGTGTCCATGATGATATAGGTCCACAATGTGATGTGTCTATGATGTGCTATGTCCATGATGTGTCCATGATGTGATGTGTCCATGATGTGATGCATCCATGATGTGATGCGTCTATGATGTGATGTGTCCATGATGTGATGCGTCCACGATGTGATGTGTCTATGATGTGCTATGTCCATGATGTGATGTGTCCATGATGTGATGCGTCCATGATGTGATGCGTCTATGATGTGATGTGTCCATGATGTGATGCGTCCATGATGTGTTGTGTCCATGAGGTGTTGTGTCCATGATGATATGGGTCCACAATGTGATGTGTCCATGATGTGATTTGTCCATGAGGTGTTGTGTCCATGATGTGATGTGTCCACGATGCGTTGTGTCCATGAGGTGTTGTGTCCATGATGATATGGGTCCACAATGTGATGTGTCCATGATGTGATTTGTCCATGAGGTGTTGTGTCCATGATGTGATGTGTCCACGATGTGATTTGTCCATGATGTGTTGTGTCCATGATGCGTTGTGTCCATGATGTGATGTGTCCATGATGTGATGTGTCCACAATGTGATGTGTCCACGATGTGATGTGTCCATGATGTGATGTGTCCATGAGGTGTTGTGTCCATGAGGTGTTGTGTCCATGATGATATGGGTCCACAATGTGATGTGTCCATGATGTGATTTGTCCATGAGGTGTTGTGTCCATGATGTGATGTGTCCATGATGTGATTTGTCCATGATGTGTTGTGTCCATGATGCGTTGCGTCCATGATGCGATGCGTCCACGATGCGATGTGTCCACGATGTGATGTGTCCACGATGTGATGTGTCCACGATGTGATGTGTCCACGATGTGATGTGTCCACGATGTGATGTGTCCATGATGTGATGTGTCCATGATGTGTTGTGTCCATGATGTGTTGTGTCCATGATGTGATGTGTCCATGATGTGTTGTGTCCATGATGTGATGTGTCCATGATGTGATGTGTCCATGATGTGTTGTGTCCACATTGTGATGTGTCCATGATGTGATGTGTCCATGATGTGTTGTGTCCATGATGTGATGTGTCCATGATGTGTTGTGTCCATGATGTGTTGTGTCCATGATGTGATGTGTCCATGATGTGTTGTGTCCATGATGTGATGTGTCCATGATGTGATGTGTCCATGATGTGTTGTGTCCATGATGCGTTGCGTCCATGATGCGATGCGTCCATGATGTGATGCGTCCACGATGTGATGTGTCCACGATGTGATGTGTCCACGATGTGATGTGTCCATGATGTGATGTGTCCACGATGTGATGTGTCCATGATGTGATGTGTCCATGATGTGATGTGTCCATGATGTGTTGTGTCCATGATGTGTTGTGTCCATGATGTGTTGTGTCCATGATGTGATGTGTCCATGATGTGATGTGTCCATGATGTGATGTGTCCATGATGTGATGTGTCCATGATGTGTTGTGTCCACATTGTGATGTGTCCATGATGTGATGTGTCCATGATGTGTTGTGTCCATGATGTGATGTGTCCATGATGTGTTGTGTCCATGATGTGTTGTGTCCATGATGTGATGTGTCCATGATGTGTTGTGTCCATGATGTGATGTGTCCATGATGTGATGTGTCCATGATGTGTTGTGTCCATGATGTGATGTGTCCATGATGTGATGTGTCCATGATGTGTTGTGTCCACGTTGTGATGTGTCCATGATGTGATGTGTCCATGATGTGTTGTGTCCATGATGTGTTGTGTCCATGATGTGATGTGTCCATGATGTGTTGTGTCCATGATGTGTTGTGTCCATGATGTGATGTGTCCATGATGTGTTGTGTCCATGATGTGACTGAGGAATGTTGTGTCACAGTGTATTCCAGATGAACAATCCTGACCACTCTAGCACTATGCAAGCCCCCGTCACTAGGCACTGTTACCCAGTGCACAAGACCAGGGGTGTCAGTAACAAACACTGTGGAGAGCCAACAACCTCAGCCAAGATGATGGTGACAAGAAGAGCAGTTTGATTGCCAAACAATTACAGTTTGAGTGCTGTACAACTACAGTTTGAGTGACATACAATTACAGTTCCAATGACATACAACTACAGTTTGAGTGATGTACAATTACAGTTTGGTTGCCATACAACTACAGTTTGAGTGACATACAATTACAGTTTGAGTGCCATACAACTACAGTTTGAGTGCCGTACAATTACAATTTGCCCCAAAATGAATGGCAAATACTCCCAAAATAACACCCACCTTTGTGATGCCACAAACCATGTACTTTGCACCATTTCAAGATTTAAAATTTATAAGCATTTTTAATCCTTCATCTTCACATCTTGAAGATATGTTGTAGTAAAAAACTTCATTTCTGGGTAAATCTAGCTCTGGACAATATCTGCAGTTAAGCAAATGCACAGTATAGAATCTTACCCATTGGCAAAGATTTGAGGTGGCATATAATTGGTAAAAGTTTTGTCTCCAAAATCCACTGTCACTATTGATTTTTATTCAACTTTATAGTAAATTCTTCCTGCTGCAGCAACTGCAATTCTTTCATGTTAACCAAAATATGTCTAACTTGTATCAGCGACACTGACATACTTGTCATTTTATTCATCTGGGTGTTTCCAAAAATAACATGTTGTCATCAGTTAGTCATATTTACAAAAATGCTTTTAAAATGAAACATCAAAGAAATCTAAGATTCAAAAGTGTTATTCAACAGAAATATTACTTAGTATTTCAACTAATCTGAGAAAAAGATGGTTAGTTTATGTTATTATATAAGAACTTCTATTCCTTGAAAAGCACAGTTGTTTTAATGAGCTTATAAAAACTTAGTGAAGTGACATGCTGGTCTCGTGGTCTTTCCTCAGGATGTCACAGCTGACCTAGAAATATTAAAACAATTAATGGTCCCATTATTTACCACATATTGAAATTCATAACATAACAACATTCCATGTAGTGTTGTACTATAATACATTAATAAGAACCATGTACAGATTACAGCCATAATCACGATTATCAACTCGGTTTACAATAAAATATACATACAAACTCTGAATAAAGTATAATCAATATATATCAAGATTAAACAGCCAAGTCTCACCTGTGGTAAAAGTGGCTTTGAATCCAGCCTTCCCCACAGTCTTGTCACTGGTGAATCTAACTATAATGAAGTTGTTGGTGCTGACATAGGTTGGAAGACTGTCTGCAGTGATGTGTCCTGACAGAGACGTAACGTAGCCACTGGTAGCAAGTGAGCTTCCACCCACGTAGATGTCCACTATGTCAATGTTCTTCTCTGTGTTGAATGTTGTCAGCTGTAAATGTAAGGCAGGTTTCACACATCCTGCTTATAATGTTGTCAGCTGTAAATGTAAGGCAGGTTTCACACATCCTGCTTATAATGTTGTCAGCTGTAAATGTAAGGCAGGTTTCACACATCCTGCTTATAATGTTGTCAGCTGTAAATGTAAGGCAGGTTTCACACTTCCTGCTTATAATGACAACAACATTAAACAAAGTAACACAGCACGGATGTAGTTTCAAATTTGTTTTCCAAATGTGTACCTACTTGTGTCAATTCGCTACATTATTGCTGAATCTTGTTAAACAATCCACAATGTAACCAATGGCCTTCATTTTGTCACTGATTTTTACCTGTGCTGTAAAGATTTATTTTAGATTAGTCAATTCAGGGGTGTCTGTGGTGTATTTAATTGACATAAACACTCAATATATCGTCATGTGGGAATACTTGTGTTATTTCATACTATTTTCAAGGCTGCTCATTGAGAATATCCATCATTTCACAAAGTTTGCCAGTGTCACAAACAGACTTGGGTCAATTACATTATATCAATTCCAATTACACACCAATCACAAATACCGTATTCGTCCTATTAAGCGTACAGTACGCTTGACAAAATTTTGAGATGCAGAAAAAGTCTTAAATTGTATTTTTAACAAAATCTGTGAAAAAACAAATGATGAAACATTTTTGGCCAAGAGGCACTGTTTTTAATTAATCCACCAGATGGCACCACAAAAAAAATTTGTAAATGCCATCCATCGAGATCTGCGTATTGCTCTGAGTTGGAAACTTAAACATTTTGGACAACTATTTGTGGTTACCAAGTATTTAAAACTAAGTATTTAAAACTAAGTATGAGTGAAACATTGGAGAAAAGTTAGCAGTAGCAAACGTTCAGCATGGTCCATTCTGAAACTTAGTAAAAGACTGGCTGTCACACAGACACTGCACCAGTTATAATCAGCTATGTGCTCTGTGTGGGACCACAACATTTCAGATAGGACACATCAAGACTCAACGGAAGTGACTGTCAAGGTATTCAATGAAGTTGGTGTTACCAGCCTTTTATACATTCACATGTGGTCAAAATATACCAGAGCTGATATAGGTGAAAGTTTAGATTTTCTAAGACATCTGTCGTCATTAAACCTTGAAAAAAATGGGGATGTACGCTCATTAGAGCATGTTCGCTCATTAGAGCATGTACGCTTAATAACACGAATACGGTACCAATTCCACCTCAAAAATAACAACTCCAAAATACCAATTCCAATTATCAATTCCATATTGAAATAAAAGTATGCAAACAGCACGACCATACTCAATGCCAAAAAATAACATCTATTTTAGAGCAGTTTTATTTAATTTCTGCATATTATGATACATATTGGCAAACAAATATGATATATGCAACATATTATATTTTGCTGATTATTTGTAGCAAATAATTTGAGTTAAAAAATTACATAAAGTAATTGAAAATACCAATTATATTATTTTTAAAAACAAAACACCAGTTACAATACCGGAATTGGCATTTCAATGCTAGTTACAGTATAACTGACCCCAAGTCTGGTCACAAACAAATGTTAACCCCAAAAGTAGGTATACGATTGTATGGTGCAAATAGCAAAATGAAAGACTGCTCCGTTTAACAAAGTTTTGGCAGGGAATAAACCTTATGAGAATTGTGGCTTATTCATACACACTGTAATTCAAATATTCTTAAATGAATAAAACAGCATAATCCAAGTAATTTGTTGTACAACGCAAGGATTCACAAAGTGAGAGAAGTACTTACAGTCAACTGAAGCCTCTTGCTCATCGACCCCTCCAGGATCCACAGGCAGTCTGTGGAAGGATTCACAAAGTGAGAGAAGTACTTACAGTCAACTGAAGCCTCTTGCTCACCGACCCCTCCAGGATCCACAGGCAGTCTGTGGAAGGATTCACAAAGTAAGAGAAGTACTTACAGTCAACTGAAGCCTCTTGCCCACCGGCCCCTCCAGGATCCACAGGCAGTCTGTGGAAAGATTCACAAAGTGAGAGAAGTACTTACAGTCAACTGAAGCCTCTTGCCCACCGGCCCCTCTAGGATCCACAGGCAGTCTGTGGAAGGATTCACAAAGTGAGAGAAGTACTTACAGTCAACTGAAGCCTCTTGCCCACCGGCCCCTCCAGGATCCACAGGCAGTCTGTGGAAGGATTCAGAAAGTGAGAGAAGTACTTACAGTCAACTGAAGCCTCTTGCCCATTGGCCCCTCCAGGATCCACAGGCAGTCTGTGGAAGGATTCAGAAAGTGAGAGAAGTACTTACAGTCAACTGAAGCCTCTTGCCCACTGGCCCCTCCAGGATCCACAGGCAGTCTGTGGAAGGATTCAGAAAGTGAGAGAAGTACTTACAGTCAACTGAAGCTGCTTGCCCACCAGCCCTTCCAGGATCCACAGGCAGTATGTGGAAGGATTCAGAAAGTAAGAGAAGTACTTACAGTCAACTGAAGCCTCTTGCCCACCGGCCCCTCCAGGGTCCACAGGCAGTCTGTGGAAGGATTCAGAAAGTGAGAGAAGTACTTACAGTCAACTGAAGCCTCTTGCCCACCAGCCCCTCCAGGATCCACAGGCAGTCTGTGGAAGGATTCAGAAAGTGAGAGAAGTACTTACAGTCAACTGAAGCCTCTTGCCCACCGGCCCCTCCAGGATCCACAGGCAGTCTGTGGAAGGATTCATAAAGTGAGAGAAGTACTTACAGTCAACTGAAGCTGCTTGCCCACCGGCCCCCTGCAGGATCCACAGGCAGTCTGTGGAAGGATTCATAAAGTGAGAGAAGTACTTACAGTCAACTGAAGCTGCTTGCCCACCAGCCCCTCCAGGATCCACAGGCAGTCTGTGGAAGGATTCATAAAGTGAGAGAAGTACTTACAGTCAACTGAAGCTGCTTGCCCACCAGCCCCTCCAGGATCCACAGGCAGTCTGTGGAAGGATTCATAAAGTGAGAGAAGTACTTACAGTCAACTGAAGCTGCTTGCCCACCGGCCCCTCCAGGATCCATAGGCAGTCTGTGGAAGGATTCATAAAGTGAGAGAAGTACTTACAGTCAACTGAAGCTGCTTGCCCACCGGCCCCCTCCAGGATCCACAGGCAGTCTGTGGAAGGATTCATAAAGTGAGAGAAGTACTTATAGTCAACTGAAGCTGCTTGCCCACCAGCCCCTCCAGGATCCACAGGCAGTCTGTGGAAGGATTCATAAAGTGAGAGAAGTACTTACAGTCAACTGAAGCTGCTTGCCCACCAGCCCCTCCAGGATCCACAGGCAGTCTGTGGAAGGATTCATAAAGTGAGAGAAGTACTTACAGTCAACTGAAGCTGCTTGCCCACCGGCCCCTCCAGGATCCACAGGCAGTCTGTGGAAGGATTCATAAAGTGAGAGAAGTACTTACAGTCAACTGAAGCTGCTTGCCCACCAGCCCCTCCAGGATCCACAGGCAGTCTGTGGAAGGATTCAGAAAGTGAGAGAAGTACTTACAGTCAACTGAAGCTGCTTGCCCACCGGCCCCTCCAGGATCCACAGGCAGTCTGTGGAAGGATTCACAAAGTGAGAGAAGTACTTACAGTCAACTGAAGCTGCTTGCCCACTGGCCCCTCCAGGACCCACAGGCAATCTGTCAGACGACCGTAGTTTGAAGGGTGATTTGGTGACCTGATTTCACCTGAAGGTTTCTGAATGCGATAGAAGCAGCTGCTAGCTGAAATCATGTCAATAACATATGTTGACCAAACACCACACTTGTCTCAGTATGAAACACAACACAATTACATATGAAAATGTACTGTCAACGAAATGCATCAAGCGTAGGTGTCTTGAAACATGGTAATTCAACACTTACGTAAGTTCAATACATCAGACATGTCACCACAGTCGTCTTCTCCATCACCCTTCAATGTTGCACTGATACATTTGCCATTGCTGCACTGAAATTCACCTGCGTGTGAGAAGCAGAGGTTAAGTGAATGGGTTAAAGTCTTAAGATAATTAGAATAAATCAGCTTGAAAGCTACATTTACAATAATTGACAAGCAGACAATACAGTGAGGACTGAAGACATGAAACAGTTCTAGTCCACTTTCTGGTGCTTTCAGTTTGGACAATTTCATTCAGTCCCAACTGTCCCAACTGTCCAGTTGTCCCAGCTGTCCCAATTGTCCCAGCTGTCCCAGTTGTCTCAGCTGTCCCAGCTGTCCCAGCTGTCTCAGCTGTCTCAGTTGACAGTCACTCCACCTGGCAATACACTGTGATGACATTTCAGTGATGGACTTATAAGAATGAACAGCTTTCACACAGTTGCAGTGAGGCTGGATGCCTCCAAGAGAAGTTGAAAACTGGAAATGCTGTATCCCATAATTCAAAACTTAAGTAGATCTTAAACAATTTTTGTACTAACAGGAAATTTTAATATTGACCTATTAAAGCTTAACTCCATTAATAAATTTAAAGAATTATATGATTCATTAGCTGAACTGGATCTTCTACCTTTCATAACCTTACAACGAGAATATCAAAACAAAACGCTACTCTAATAGACCATATGATTCATTAGCTGAACTGGATCTTCTACCTTTCATAACCTTACAACGAGAATATCAAAACAAAACGCTACTCTAATAGACCATATGTACTGCAAATCACTGAACCCTTTCACAATATCACAAAGTGGTATACTATCTATACAAATATCAGATCATATGGCTACATTTGCTGCGTTAAATTTTAAAGTTAATAAAATGTTTAACCAAATAGAAACAATTTGCACAAGATCATTTGCAGGACACAAAATGCATTGTTTTCTTGGAGAACTTGAAAACATGTTTGACCAAGGTGTAACAGCAGACCCTCTTATAACTTATGATCAACAATTCTCTACTAAACTAGATGAAATAATAAATAGGCACTTTCCATCAAAGGTTATTAAATTCAATAAATATAAACAAGAAATCTAAATGGATGAATTATGATCTACTTTCAGAAATTAAAAAGAAAGACAAACTTTACAGAGCAGTCAGCATGACTGAACCTGACACAATGGCACATGACTGAACCTGACACAATGGCACATGACTGAACCTGACACAATGGCACGCTTTAAAATATGTTGAATTTAAAAACGAGATGAAACAAGTAAGAAAGTTGAAACGAAAAGCCAAGGCAGATTAGTACAAGTTTGAATGTAATAAATATAAAAAAGACATTAAAAACATGGGAAACTATTGCGGGTGTAATGAAAAAATCCAAAATACAGAACAAATTCCCAACTCACTTCAGTATCAACGGAATCCAGATTAAAGATAAAAACAAAGTAGCAAAACAATAAAAAAATTTTTTTTATAAATGTTGGGCTAAATTTTGCCAACAAAACTGATACTAAAGGGAAGCCTGACTTCAAATCCTACATAAACAAGAAGAAAGTAGAGACAGTGTTCACATTTACACCAATCGAAGAAGAACAAACAAAAACAATAATAAATAAAGTAAAGCTAAATAAAAGTTCTGGATATGACATTTCTCAAATTGTATTAAAAACATCAATAAACACCTGAGCTAAGACCCTTACCTGCATAATTAATCAATCACTGATAACTGGAAGATTTCCTAATAAATTGAAAAAACCAAAGATTAATCCTATTTTCAAGAAGGGCTATGAATAATTATAGACTTATATCACTACTGTCCTCGATATCTAAAGTATTTGAAAAAGCAGTCTATGCACAAATATTTCAGTACTTTACTCTGGTACCGGCGGCCTATGTAACGCCTTGTCTCAGCAGTCAGATCATGGAAAATTGTGCATTTTCAAGTCGTTGTAACTTCCGTGTTTTCTCATGAAATGAAATAAAATATGTGTGTACTTGTTGATTGACGTCTTATCTTTCATTTGTGTGTGTGTGTATGTGTGTGTGTGTGTGTGTGTGTGTGTGTGTGTGTGTGTGTGTGTGTGCTTGGAAACACAAGAAAAACAACCACAGTATCATGAATGTGTTTCGCCACGGGAAGCGCTTGCCGTCATAGCAGAAAAACACAGTTGGTAGTTTTTCGCGTCGCCATGAGATTTTCTATAATTAGAACAATGCTTTGACCTACATCATAGGAAAGAGGAGATCGAGATCTTTCCATTGGTGTAAGGTAGTACACCTTTTTTCTCTAACACTGTAAACAAAACAGCTTTTTTAATATTTCAAAGGCGATTTTTTTTACAGAAATAATGAAAATATCATGATCAATCCAGGTATTTTTTTAAAGAGCATTCAATTTTCTGTCAGTAAAAACATCCGGTTAGAGGCTATGATTGTAAAACACCACCCGATTGGTCGAAAACTAAGTCTGCAAAGAAGCATGGCGACGTCCTTTGCCGGCTCGATCCCGAGCGATGTTTTATTGACATATTTTCATAGTCTAGCAGGATGCTTAAAATAGAAAACGGCACCACCTAGTGAGCATGTTGCAAACCGATACTCATGTTGTTACAGTGAGCATTTAAAATTAGCTTTTTTAACTGATTAATTACACGTGTATCTACATAGACACAGTCCCTTGATATATGCAATCTGATATATGACCTGGGGGTAACATTCTGAAGACAAATTAGAGTTGATTGCTTCATGAAATTCACAGTGACATTTGTGATAGAAAGATGTACGTGACACTTTTTTATTTGCTTATTTCAATATTTCATAAGTTTTTGGCACATGGAAAACTGAATTATTTTTAAAAAAATTAATAAAATGCACTTAACAACTGAACTCTTCTTCTTGCTGACTTTTATGTTTGGATTGTGACTGGTGATTGTGACTGGTGATTGTGACTGGTGATTGTGACTGATGATTGTGACTGGTGATTTCTGAATAAGGGACGACTCTGGGTGTTTGGCGGTAAAGTTGAATTTTTGGAAAATCTCTCTTCTGAACATAAGTGCATATTTACTTTTTGGCAGCATTGAGCCTAAGTGTAACTGTAAAGTAAAGTACATAATTTCCTTTAAGTCATGTAAAAATTTCTTGAAGATAGGTACAATGGTTCAAATGTTATGACCCACTGAATATGGGGATAAAATGGCATAAATTGAGTACTTTGTAACGAAAGTACTAACTGCACACTTTGCCATTTTTGAAGGAATGCCAAAGCCCTATGGTGTGTGACAGCTCTAAAAAAAAAAATAGGGTACAGTCTCTATGTATAGTAGGCCATGCTGAGTGATTTAGGAGATGTGTTTCTGTTTAAATGGATGTGTGACATATTGTCAAACATCGTCTGTCGTAAAGGTTGCCAAATCGCAACAAAAACGGCCATAATTTCCTTAATTTATAAGATAGAACGTTACTATTTTTTTAATTTTTCATCTTTTAAAATTTTCTATTCACTGCAATAAATTTCACTGTTAAAAATCCTCATTGCATTTTTGGCTGCCGGTACCTTACCT
Organism: Lamellibrachia columna; assembly: GCA_963662155.1. Lineage (NCBI taxonomy): Eukaryota > Metazoa > Annelida > Polychaeta > Sabellida > Siboglinidae > Lamellibrachia > Lamellibrachia columna. The sequence goes on from OY759266.1 coordinate 62,153,134, forward strand.
ACCGGGTATATTACTATTAATACACTTTTACATGTAAATCAATGCAGATTCAGAGCAGGATTTTCAACTGAACTAGCACTATCTGAAATGGCAGATCATAGATCAAAGGTGTGTCAAAGGCATTTAACACTATTGACCATGCAATACTTATTAGCAAGCTTAAACATTACGGCATAAAAAATGTAGAATTAGATTGGTTTAAAAGCTACCTATACAACAGACAGCAATATGTTGAATTAATTGAATTAATTAATCATGTAATTGCCATGGTGGCCTGTACGTCAATAATCTTTTAGGTCTTAGTGCGGGTCTCCATGGATCAATCAATGTTTACTAACAATTATCATGTATTATAAATATACTACAGTGTATTATGTTTATGAACAGGTCGGCAAGGGACAATAACAGTTGGAGTACCTCCCCTCCTCCTTCCTCCCTAATAACAGTTGGAGTACCTCCCCTCCTCCTTCCTCCCTAATAACAGTTGGAGTACCTCCCCTCCTCCTTCCTCCCTAATAACAGTTGGAGTACCTCCCCTCCTCCTTCCTCCCTAATAACAGTTGGAGTACCTCCCCTCCTCCTTCCTCCCTCAGTCAGGGACAGTCACCAAATAACTGTATTATTGATCTAGAATGAAAATATAATTATGAGTCCAGTTTACAACTGCAACCAACTAATAGCTGGCATTTTCTAAAGTAAGATGTACATTACAGATTTGAAAAACGTAGAACAAAGCATAACATAGTAAAAAATGTAATTACAGCTTCTTTTTAAACACACACAAATGTCAATTATATATTCCATCATTAATTAACAAGACAACCAAACAAGACTTAATAAAAAAATGAAAGTAAATTATTTACTTGCAATCCTCTAGCATAAGGCATTAATTAGAAAACAGAAACAGCTAATTACAACATTTGCAAAATGTAGTACTCGCTCTGGAGACAGGCCCATCACTGACAGACAAATGGTAGCTTGTCACAGCACCAATGCATGGACCACAAGAAATTACTCACCTTGGAGACAGGCTTGGCACTGACAGACAAATGGTAGCTTGTCACCGCACCAATGCATGGACCACAAGAAATTACTCACCTTGGAGACAGGCCTGGCACTGACAGACAAATGGCAGCTTGTCACCGCACCAATGCATGGACTACAAGAAATTACTCACCTTGGAGACAGGCCCTGCACTGACAGACAAATGGCAGCTTGTCACCGCACCAATGCATGGACCACAAGAAATTACTCACCTTGGAGACAGGCCTGGCACTGACAGACAAATGGCAGCTTGTCACCGCACCAATGCTTGGACCACAAGTACAGCTGATCAGTGGCATTGTTCACTTTGACACATTGTCCAGACTTGTCATTTGGTTGGTCAGACATCCAATGACCAATGACCGTGTCTGTCTCTGTGCCATCACTCCAGTAGCCAACATTGCCTGTAGCACCCTTCGTGGTGAAACCTGCAATGACAGGCATACGTTGCTAAACTGTTGTTGCGAGTAGCGTATTTGTGTGACTGGACCAGTGCACATTACACAACATTTGTTGAGAGTAGCATGTTTGTGTGACTGGGCCAGCACGTTACACAACATTTGTTGCGAGTAGTGTGTTTGTGGGACTGGGCCAGCGCATGTTACACAACATTTGTTGCGAGTAGCGTGTTCGTGCGATTGGGCCAGTGCACATTACACAACATTGTTGCAAGTAATGTGTTTGTACAGCAACTGCTAAAACAAATAAAAATATTAAGAACACCTGAGTAATTTTGTGATGAAGGTGTTCAGCAGGTGTTTTGCCAGCATGGTTTTACCAGGATGTCTTAGCATGGATTTACTACTGACATCAATGGTTTGACATATGTTTAATATTTGATGGCATGTAAGTTTGGATTATGCACTGATATAAATAATGTTCTCCAGATATTTAGCATTGCTCAATGGAAGTTCTTTAAAACAATTTATATTTAGGAAATTCCATAATAACTGTAATAAAATCTAAATTTGCAAATATGTCATAAGCTTTAACTAAATTTGATTCCCAAAAAAATCTTAGTGAAAATAAATTTTCACTAAGATTTTTTTGGGAATCAAATTTAGTTAAAGCTTATGACATATTTGTAAATCATCCTTCAAATCCTGAAGTGACAACAATGCTCATAAAGCAAGCCTGACTTGACTAATTCAGACAACTTCCTGATTTGTTTGGGATAAAACTGTACTCTTGAGTGCAGAATAAGCGCCCCTATACGCATATTTATCTGATGAAAAATGCCACCCTATACCCACCTTATTTGGCATTATACTATTATTAAATTTAAACATTTGTTCCAGCCTATATTCTCCGATAATCGTGGCAAATTATGCAGGGTATAATTTTTAGGAGCAATCGCTCTTTAAAAACGGAAAATTCCCCAGTTTTTGGCAAATATAAAATGTGGTTACTATATCTGCGGTGATGCAAATACGCACAAAGTTTATGCATATTCGGCAGAAGAAAACCCAAAATACAGGCGATCCACGTAGTTTTCTAGGGACGCCTTGGCTTCACATCGAGTAAAAAAAATTGCTTCAGCGCTAAAAAGACAAATATACTAGTGACTTTTTCGCACTGTACTATTATTTGGTTTGAACAATTAGCCCTCCCATACTGTTATTCGGCACTATACTATTACTAAATTTGACTGATTTGCCACCATATACTGTTATTTGGCCTATACGTTTATTTGGCACTCGAGAGTACACTGCCATGATATCAAGTAACCATTGTTTCTAACTTGGCAGCAGCTATGTATAGATTGCAAATAAATTACTATCCATACCAATCCAGTAGGGTCCAACTGTATTGTCCACTTCATTGCCAATGTATATGTTGGTGCTATGTTCTTCAACCTTTGCCAGTTGGCCTCCGTAACTGAAATAAACACAGAATATACACTGTCACTTCTGCAACATTGCCATATCATATTCTTACTATGCTGAGTACCATCAGCTGTGTCCATAGTAACTTCCATCTACACTAGTACGTCAAAGAAAACTAGAACTGAAGGTTTATACATTTTGTTCTGCCATAAATTAGCAGTCTGCTAACAGTTTGCTAGTACTGACGGTAGTGTGATACTAACTTTTTGCAGAAAACCTTTGCATCCGGCCATGGCAGTGGTTCTGTGTACACTTTGTAGCATGTTACTCCTCTTTTAGTCCATCCTGAAGCATGACACAAATTACAGTAACAACCACGATTGACAGGCTGGTGTTTTCATGACACGGATCACAGTAACAACCACGACTGACTGTCTGGTGTTTTCATGACACGGTTCACAGTAACAACCACAATTGACTGGCTGGTGTTTTCATGATACGGATCACAGTAACAACCATGACTGACTGTCTGGTGTTTTCATGACACGGTTCACAGTAACAATCACAATTGACTGGCTGGTGTTTTCATGACACAGATCACAGTAACAACCACGATTGACTGGCTGGTGTTTTCATGACACGGATCACAGTAACAACCACGATTGACAGGCTGGTGTTTTCATGACGCAGATCACAGTAACAACCACGACTGACTGTCTGGTGTTTTCATGACACGGACCACGATTGACAGGCTGGTGTTTTCATGACACGGATCACAGTAACAACCACAATTGACAGGCTGGTGTTTTCATGACACAGATTACAGTAACAACCACAATTGACTGGCTGGTGTTTTCAGAAGAACACGTTTTGTTTTCTTTGGCAACATTATAAAAAAGACTACAAAAACCCAATGATCTCCCACAATTGAAATAAATGTGTCATGAGTGAAAAGATGTTAACTTTCAATGGGTGTTGTATTGAATAATAAGGTTCTAGTTTAGTTTACGTTCTGGCATACTTTAAGCCTTGTTGCCACCCAAGGTATGGGTCATGGGGTGTTTATATGAAACATCAACATGAATGCTGGTGAGATTAAGCCAGTCGGGCCTCAACATTAAGCTGTTGGACACGTCATGTAAAAAATTATTGGCACGATTTAAAAAAACAAAAAAACACATTTTTGTGATACATCGCATTACAAGTCACTGATGTGAGTTTGGCTGTGATTGTCCACAATGCATGAGCTTCACAAAAAGTCTGACCGTCGTCGCTAGTAGCAACGCCATGCAGACTTGTTGTGAGGCTCACACATACCAAAAACAAGATGGCAACTATCCGAAGCGATAACACGAAAGCAGATGAGATGAAGATTCTGTTTAATTGTAGCGCCGGGGCGGATGGCAAGAACAAGCGATTGAAACAATGGCCTGTTGCTGTGACTAATCATATAAAAATTATCTCAAACTATAATGGCCCACCGGGCCAGTAAAATATAAAACCTTGTGGTCTGAACTGGCCCAGCAGCCCCAAAAAGGGCGCCTGGCCAGCGTTAATGTCGAGGCCTGCAGACAACAATTTTTCTGTATCCAATTATTAAAATACTTGTTCTTGAATTAAATACCGACCAGAGATGTAATTTATGAGTACAATTATGATTGCTTAGAAAATCAGTGTAATCGATTACGAATAACAAGATTTAACAAGATTGCCACTCAAGGCAAAAAAAACAGACGGCAAGTAGACAAAGAAGCCATTGGTTTATTGAGAGTCTAACAATTGTTCATCTAACAATTCTTCTTCTATATGTCTTCTTCTGAGATATTTGTCAATTTTGTTTTTAAACATATTCACACTGCTAGCATTTATACAACCGTCAATTGCATGATGCACCGCATGCCCCCAGGGAAATGTGCATCATTGTCCATATGTGCATCAGACATGTAGGCTCCCTGATGTACCCCATGCCCCCAGAGCAATGTGCATCATTGTCCATATGTGCATCAGACATGTAGGCTCTTTGACGTATTGCATCCAAAAAATTACCTACCATTAGTGCTGGGATTTTATACTACTCCATGATATGATACATATTGCGATACAGAGGTCACAATATGATACATATACATTGTTAAATATCGCGATACAGAGGTCACGATACTTATTGCGATATGATACATATCGCGATACAGAGGTCACGATACGATACATATCGCGATACAGAGGTCACGATACAAATCGCAATACATAGGCCATGATAAGATATATATCGCGATACAGAGGTCACGATATGATACATATCGCGATACAGAAGTCATGATACGATACACATCACGATACAGAGGTCACAATACGATAAATATCGCGATACAGAGGTCACAATACGATACACATCGCGATACAGAGGTCACAATATGATACATATCGCAATACAGAGGTCACGATATGATACATATCGCGATATAGAGGTCACAATATGATAAATATTGCGATACAGACCAAATTGGATAGAATAACCCAACGACAATTAAACATGTTTATTTATCAAGAACGAGGGGCCTCTCCCTTACAAATACAGAAATGGAAACTTTCTAAATGGCACTGTAGGGCATATCACTCCAGCTGCATATCGCCAATGTCAATGAGGGTGGGGTGGTGCCCTTCAATGAGGGTGGGGTGGTGCCCTTCAATGAGGGTGGAGTGGTGCCCTTCAATGAGGGTGGGGTGGTGCCCTTCAATGAGGGTGGGGTGGTGCACTTCAATGAGGGTGGGGTGGTGTCCTTCAATGAGGGTGGGGTGGTGCCCTTCAATGAGGGTGGGGTGGTGCCCTTCAATGAGGGTGGGGTGGTGCCCTTCAATGAGGGTGGGGTGGTGCCCTTCAATGAGGTTGGGGTGGTGCACTTCAATGAGGGTGGGGTGGTGCCATTCAATGAGGGTGGGGTGGTGCACTTCAATGAGGGTGGGGTGGTGCCCTTCAATGTATCCATTCATGTTTGTGGTATTTCCACCGGTGACTGTGTACTTAATAGCCAAGCAATGGTGGCATGTTGTGCAAGCTTTCTAGGTGGTTTTAGCATCAGTTTCACTGGTAACCACTTCAAACCTGAAGTGCTTCCACACATACGATCTATAACTGGGTCATTTCATATGAAATCAATCAACAAAATGCTTGACATCCTCCAATTTTAATGCAATTTGGCACATACGTTGGACCTGTTGCGAAATTTACCTATGTGACATTTCAGACTTGTTGGTGAAATAGTTATTACATACTAATGTTAAATAAATAAAAAAAAATTGCATTACGTCTTAACACGTATGTAGACCAGGCCTGGGGTAATAGTAATTATGTAATAGTAATAGTAATGATTACAATTGTAATAGTAATAGTAACATATGGAAAAGAATGCAATGTAATAGTAATAGAAAGCAAAGTAATAGTAATTGAGCTATTACTTTGCTGTTACAATAGAACATTTCAGTCACACCAAAATTCAATTTCACTGAAAATAATCAGACCAAAAAATTATGTATTTTGACATAACATGACTTGTTAACATTTCCAATTTGGAACCTTTTATGTGGTGATAAAGTAATTGTAATTTTAATTGGCAGCAAGATCTATCACCCAGATCGATGTTTGAGTGATGCAGTTTTCCAGAAGCTCATGTCGGTTAAATGCAACAGCCATCTTTTAAAGTAAAGTGATCTTGTTCTGATGTTAGATATGTGATGTGATATAAAACACCCAGAGATCGAGTACAGAGAGACTACAGACAGGACATCTTGTTCTGATGTTAGATATGTGATGTGATATAAAACACCCAGAGATCGAGTACAGAGAGACTACAGACAGGACATCTTGTTCTGATGTTAGATATGTGATGTGATATAAAACACCTAGAGATTGAGTACAGAGAGACTACAGACAGGACATCTTGTTCTGATGTTAGATATGTGATGTGATATAAAACACCCAGAGATCGAGTACAGAGAGACTACAGACAGGACATCTTGTTCTGATGTTAGATATGTGATGTGATATAAAACACCTAGAGATTGAGTACAGAGAGACTACAGACAGGACATCTTGTTCTGATGTTAGATATGTGATGTGATATAAAACACCCAGAGATTGAGTACAGAGAGACTACAGACAGGACATCTTGTTCTGATGTTAGATATGTGATGTGATATAAAACACCCAGAGATCAAGTACAGAGAGACTACAGACAGGACATCTTGTTCTGATGTTAGATATGTGATATGATATAAAACACCCAGAGATTGAGTACAGAGAGACTACAGACAGGACATCTTGTTCTGATGTTAGATATGTGATATGATATAAAACACCTAGAGATCGTGTACAGAGAGACTACAGACAGGACATCTTGTTCTGATGTTAGATATGTGATGTGATATAAAACACCTAGAGATTGTGTACAGAGAGACTACAGACAGGACATCTTGTTCTGATGTTAGATATGTGATGTGATATAAAACACCCAGAGATTGAGTACAGAGAGACTACAGACAGGACATCTTGTTCTGATGTTAGATATGTGATGTGATATAAAACACATAGAGATTGTGTACAGAGAGACTACAGACAGGACATCTTGTTCTGATGTTAGATATGTGATGTGATATAAAACACCCAGAGATTGAGTACAGAGAGACTACAGACAGGACATCTTGTTCTGATGTTAGATATGTGATGTGATATAAAACACCCAGAGATTGAGTACAGAGAGACTACAGACAGGACATCTTGTTCTGATGTTAGATATGTGATGTGATATAAAACACCCAGAGATTGAGTACAGAGAGACTACAGACAGGACATCTTGTTCTGATGTTAGATATGTGATGTGATATAAAACACCTAGAGATTGTGTACAGAGAGACTACAGACAGGACATCTTGTTCTGATGTTAGATATGTGATGTGATATAAAACACCCAGAGATCGTGTACAGAGAGACTACAGACAGGACATCTTGTTCTGATGTTAGATATGTGATGTGATATAAAACACCCAGAGATTGAGTACAGAGAGACTACAGACAGGACATCTTGTTCTGATGTTAGATATGTGATATGATATAAAACACCCAGAGATTGAGTACAGAGAGACTACAGACAGGACATCTTGTTCTGATGTTAGATATGTGATGTGATATAAAACACCCAGAGATCGAGTACAGAGAGACTACAGACAGGACATCTTGTTCTGATGTTAGATATGTGATATGATATAAAACACCCAGAGATTGAGTACAGAGAGACTACAGACAGGACATCTTGTTCTGATGTTAGATATGTGATGTGATATAAAACACATAGAGATCGTGTACAGAGAGACTACAGACAGGACATCTTGTTCTGATGTTAGATATGTGATGTGATATAAAACACCCAGAGATCAAGTACAGAGAGACTACAGACAGGACATCTTGTTCTGATGTTAGATATGTGATATGATATAAAACACCCAGAGATTGAGTACAGAGAGACTACAGACAGGACATCTTGTTCTGATGTTAGATATGTGATGTGATATAAAACACCCAGAGATCAAGTACAGAGAGACTACAGACAGGACATCTTGTTCTGATGTTAGATATGTGATGTGATATAAAACACCTAGAGATTGAGTACAGAGAGACTACAGACAGGACATCTTGTTCTGATGTTAGATATGTGATGTGATATAAAACACCTAGAGATTGTGTACAGAGAGACTACAGACAGGACATCTTGTTCTGATGTTAGATATGTGATGTGATATAAAACACCCAGAGATTGAGTACAGAGAGACTACAGACAGGACATCTTGTTCTGATGTTAGATATGTGATGTGATATAAAACACATAGAGATCAAGTACAGAGAGACTACAGACAGGACATCTTGTTCTGATGTTAGATATGTGATGTGATATAAAACACCCAGAGATCGTGTACAGAGAGACTACAGACAGGACATCTTGTTCTGATGTTAGATATGTGATGTGATATAAAACACCCAGAGATTGAGTACAGAGAGACTACAGACAGGACATCTTGTTCTGATGTTAGATATGTGATGTGATATAAAACACCCAGAGATTGTGTACAGAGAGACTACAGACAGGACATCTTGTTCTGATGTTAGATATGTGATGTGATATAAAACACCCAGAGATTGAGTACAGAGAGACTACAGACAGGACATCTTGTTCTGATGTTAGATATGTGATGTGATATAAAACACCCAGAGATCGTGTACAGAGAGACTACAGACAGGACATCTTGTTCTGATGTTAGATATGTGATGTGATATAAAACACCCAGAGATTGTGTACAGAGAGACTACAGACAGGACATCTTGTTCTGATGTTAGATATGTGATGTGATATAAAACACCCAGAGATTGAGTACAGAGAGACTACAGACAGGACATCTTGTTCTGATGTTAGATATGTGATATGATATAAAACACCCAGAGATCAAGTACAGAGAGACTACAGACAGGACATCTTGTTCTGATGTTAGATATGTGATGTGATATAAAACACCCAGAGATTGAGTACAGAGAGACTACAGACAGGACATCTTGTTCTGATGTTAGATATGTGATGTGATATAAAACACCCAGAGATTGAGTACAGAGAGACTACAGACAGGACATCTTGTTCTGATGTTAGATATGTGATATGATATAAAACACCCAGAGATCAAGTACAGAGAGACTACAGACAGGACATCTTGTTCTGATGTTAGATATGTGATGTGATATAAAACACCCAGAGATCAAGTACAGAGAGACTACAGACAGGACATCTTGTTCTGATGTTAGATATGTGATGTGATATAAAACACCTAGAGATTGAGTACAGAGAGACTACAGACAGGACATCTTGTTCTGATGTTAGATATGTGATGTGATATAAAACACCTAGAGATTGTGTACAGAGAGACTACAGACAGGACATCTTGTTCTGATGTTAGATATGTGATGTGATATAAAACACCAAGAGATTGAGTACAGAGAGACTACAGACAGGACATCTTGTTCTGATGTTAGATATGTGATGTGATATAAAACACCAAGAGATTGAGTACAGAGAGACTACAGACAGGACATCTTGTTCTGATGTTAGATATGTGATGTGATATAAAACACCAAGAGATCGTGTACAGAGAGACTACAGACAGGACATCTTGTTCTGATGTTAGATATGTGATGTGATATAAAACACCCAGAGATCGTGTACAGAGAGACTACAGACAGGACATCTTGTTCTGATGTTAGATATGTGATGTGATATAAAACACCCAGAGATTGAGTACAGAGAGACTACAGACAGGACATCTTGTTCTGATGTTAGATATGTGATGTGATATAAAACACATAGAGATCAAGTACAGAGAGACTACAGACAGGACATCTTGTTCTGATGTTAGATATGTGATGTGATATAAAACACCCAGAGATCGTGTACAGAGAGACTACAGACAGGACATCTTGTTCTGATGTTAGATATGTGATGTGATATAAAACACCAAGAGATTGAGTACAGAGAGACTACAGACAGGACATCTTGTTCTGATGTTAGATATGTGATGTGATATAAAACACCCAGAGATTGAGTACAGAGAGACTACAGACAGGACATCTTGTTCTGATGTTAGATATGTGATGTGATATAAAACACCAAGAGATTGAGTACAGAGAGACTACAGACAGGACATCTTGTTCTGATGTTAGATATGTGATGTGATATAAAACACCCAGAGATTGAGTACAGAGAGACTACAGACAGGACATCTTGTTCTGATGTTAGATATGTGATATGATATAAAACACCCAGAGATCAAGTACAGAGAGACTACAGACAGGACATCTTGTTCTGATGTTAGATATGTGATGTGATATAAAACACCCAGAGATCGTGTACAGAGAGACTACAGACAGGACATCTTGTTCTGATGTTAGATATGTGATGTGATATAAAACACCTAGAGATTGAGTACAGAGAGACTACAGACAGGACATCTTGTTCTGATGTTAGATATGTGATGTGATATAAAACACCTAGAGATTGTGTACAGAGAGACTACAGACAGGACATCTTGTTCTGATGTTAGATATGTGATGTGATATAAAACACCCAGAGATTGAGTACAGAGAGACTACAGACAGGACATCTTGTTCTGATGTTAGATATGTGATATGATATAAAACACCCAGAGATTGAGTACAGAGAGACTACAGACAGCACATCTTGCCACATCTCAGTATTGTTGTATGCAAGAGATTTTGTGTTGACAGCAATCAATTGACACTAAAGTAAACAGTTGTTTTGCCTCCAAAATTAAGTATAAACTGTCATCTAAGTATTTGTTGTTAGTTTTTCATAAAATGTGCACTTACTATCGACAATACACCCATCAGTTAATTTGAATCTATGTAAGTGATTAAGTATGTAAAATGTTTAATTGAAAGAAAATAGTTCCGGTAAAAAATGTAATAGTAATAGTATTTAGTAATAGCTTGAAATGTAATAGTAATATATTACATTGCCTTCAGTATGAAATAGTAATATTAATAGTAATAGAAAGGAAACTACGTAATAGTAATATATTACATTACAATGTAATAGACCTCAGGCCTGATGTAGACATAACTTTGGCCCTAATGGTGCTAAAGTACTGATATCAATCAGTCTTAAAATGAAGCTATTGTCCAATCCACAGATATGCATTGCAAAGCAGTTGACAAAAATTTTCTTGTGAAGGTCACTGACCTAGACCTAAATCCCCGATTTTGAAAGTTTTTACCATTAGTAAGGTCATTGTAACAACAAGTTTAAAAAATTAGAGTGGCCCATGAAAACATCTTGAGATACAACACCTGGACAAAATGTGGGCTAGCAAAACAAACGAAAGAAAACCAAAACAGGTTATTTTGTGGTAATGGTTTTAATAAGTGTTACATAAATAAACATGAGGGTAAGATGCAGGTGTGGTTTGTGTTGACTGTTTATTTCAGAATACTGGTATATCGTTCCAGCCCTATGTACCATTGCATGTTTTTTTAATGCACCCATGGGGACATTTTTTTATGAACCATTGTGTGCTTCTGGCGCACCCCGGAGACATTTTGACAGACCATTTTCGACAAATGACTAATATTGTAAAGCCAGATGCTTTATCGATTACGTCATAGGATACTCATTGGACCTCCTGTTATAATGCAAAACAAACACTCAAACACGCTTCATCTTTTGCCATTTCCTTGGATGTCGAGGAGTTTCCTTGTTACGTGGAATTCCATGAGTGACCTCATTTCACCACGGCCGGAGTAAAATTTACAATAATTTCTTAATATTATCGTTTAATAATTTTACTTTAACCATGCTTTATTCACTTGTTCACAAACAACTCTGTCAGCGGAAAGTTGATCTTAAACAGATTTCTGATATAATTTTGAATGGGTTTAACTCTAAAAACAGCAACCCATTTGGACTGTGGAGTGCCTGTCTTCTGGGCAAGCTGTATTCATCCCTGCATACCCACATTCATGGTATACATCTGATTTACTTTTACTTTTAACAATTATTCACAATGCACACACCTGCAAACCTGTCCACAAAAGAAAGTCTTGGCCAGCAGTTGAGTACACATAACTGCAAGGGAACCACTGCTATATTATTCTAAAGGGTACCTCTATGAAGTGAATAAAATAATCAGACAAGGCTGTAGGCCAGGTCCAATTAGGTGTGCTACTCCGCCAACCATCGAGTACGTTTCACAGGCGATTCACTTCGCAAAGGTACCATTTAATATTTATTTTTATACACCTTAAATTTAATTAGACGTTGAGGACTATGTTCTATGTTGTTGAAGTTGTCATTCGGTTTTAAACAATAAAATTTTCACTAGTTGTTTTGTATATAATGAAGTAAATAATATGTTTGTTGTAATTGAACATGCACAGTGGAGAATAGCAATTGTAAGGTTCTTAATACATCACCATCAGCCTAGTCAGCTGATGACCAGAGTCAATTGGGAACTATAAGGTTCTTAATACATCACCATCAGCGTAGTCAGCTGATGACCAGAGTCAATTGGGAACTGTAAGGTTCTTAATACATCACCATCGGCCTAGTCAGCTGATGACCAGAGTCAATTGGGAACTGTATGGATCTTACTACATCACCATCGGCCTAGTCGGCTGATGACCAGAGTCCAGGGAGGATGTTTATTATTACAGCTTTCTGTTTCACTCTTACCTTGCTTTATCCCAATTAAGACATTCAGTATATCATACCACATCACTTTAGAGTCTAAGTGCATAAATGACAAATATGGTTGTCAAATATTGCGTTTTAGTGATTGGAATTGCTACGAGTAGCAGCATTAGCCATGTTTTCATTGTTTTCAATATGGCGTGTTTACAGAATGAGCATTAATAATACTACAGTTGCATCAGAACCACGAAGGTGATTCAACACACACACGCACATGCCCATGCCCCTGCACCCGCACGCATGCACACACAAACAATGGGGTCACATCAATATTTTATTATTAAAAACAACGAAGTAATATTGAATTTGCTCTGCATGGCATGAAAAAGATAATGGAAATATTCCTAACAATTTTCATTGGTAGCTACAGTGATGCTTGATTGAGGGTACGTAATAAAAACTGACAAGGTGATAACCGTAATATTTATGTACAACATAATCATTACTTGTACATTTCTTTTGACACTGGTTCACTTTTTTTAGAATGACCCGACAACTACTGGATCAATAATATCTATCGCTATGCTGTCTGGAACATTTAAGAACATTGATATTGATCCTCATGTAATAGGCATCACAGAATCATGGGCAAATAAAGATTTAGTAGATGCTGAGTTAGCACTGACAGGCTATGTAATGTTTAGGAAGGATAGACGATAAAGAAATAACACTGAAAAGTGAAGCAGATAGTGTGGAAGCAATTTGGTGTAACATAGTTACCAGGAACTCAACATTAACAATAGGAGTAGTTTATCGTAGTCCTAACATAGGACAAGAGGAAGATGTAAAATTACAAAAGGCGATAAGGAAGGTGAGCCAGGGAGAATGTGTTATAATGGGTGATTTTAACCATGGCCATATACAATGGAAATCATTAGAGAGTGCTGGAGGTGACGACCACCAGTTTCTACTTCTAACACAGGATTGTTTCCTTACTCAACATGTCTTGGAACCAACCAGAGGTGGGAATGTGATTTAATATTGTTTTCTCAAAATGAATTAGTTGACAATGTTAAAGTACACGAACCTTTGGGTTCAAGTGACCATAACCAAATCCATTTTAATATAAAAGTAAAAACAGGGAATACATATAAAAAACAATGGAGGAGGAACTTCAACAAAGGCAAATATAAAGAGATGAGAACATATCTAGCAAATATAGATTGGAATAACTTGCTGAAGAACAAGACAGCAACAGAATGCTGGACTTGTTTAAAATATGAGATTGAGGGCATTATTGAGAAATTTGTTCCATTAAGAAAACAAGGGAAAAGGTCCAGGAAGAAACACCTGTCAAAAGAGGCTGTTAGAAAAATTGCTCACAAACAGATGCTATGGAGGGTATATAAACACACTGGAAATGTAGAAGACTACACAAACTACAAAGAGGCACTTAACCTAGCTACAACTGAAATTAGAAAATCTAAAAGAACCTTTGAGCAAAAATTGGCAGGTAATATAAAAAATGACAGCAAGAGTTTCTATGCTTATGTAAGGAGTAAACAGAAAGTTCGAGCTAAGGTCGGACCACTGGAAAACAACAGTGAAAACATAATTTCAGACAGGTTTCAAATGGCAGAGGTCCTGAATGAGTATTTCAGCTCAGTTTTTACCACAGAAGATATCAGCTCACTTCCAGTTCCATTTACTAAATCTGAGGGCAATAAATCAGAACATTTGGGGCAGTTATTTGTAACTCCTGAAATGATGGCAAAGAAAATTAAGAAGATGAAAGATAATAAATCACCTGGAGTTGATGGGATACCACCAAAACTGCTTAAGGAAATTGTTGAGCAAATTAGTACACCACTAGCAAAAGTGTTTAACTTGTCACTAGAAGAAGGAATAGTTCCTTCAGAATGGAAAGAAGAAAACATTACACCGCTATTTAAGAAAGGATCGAGGAACAAACCAGAAAATTACAGACCAGTGAGTTTAACACAAGTTGTAAGTAAATTACTCGAAACATTAATTAGAGACCACATGGTGGAATTCCTTGTAAAACATAAATTAATGAATACATCTCAACATGGGTTCCTAAAAGCAAGGTCATGTGCAACCAATCTCTTATGTTTTTTGGAAGAAATTACAAAGTGGGTAGATGACGGGTCACCAGTGGATGTTGTATATTTAGATTTTTAGAAAGCTTTCGATAAAGTGCCACATCAGGGATCAGTATAAGGCCCTATACTGTTTTTAATATATATATAAATGATTTGGAAGATGACATATCTAGCAAAGTACTGAAATTTGCAGACGACACAAAAGTATTCAGAAAGGTTACAAATGATACAGATGATCTAGATAAATTAGTTAAATGGTCAGAAAAATGGCAAATGTTATTCAATTTTGGGAAGTGAAAATGCATACACATAGGACATGGAAACATGGACGAAGAATATAAAATGGGGGATGGTGTACTAGGTAGAACCACACAAGAAAAGGACTTAGGTGTAACATTTAGTGCTGACATGAAAGTTTCAGACCAATGTGGGATTAATTGCTGCTTCGAAAGGAAATCAAATTCTAGGGCTAATTAGGATAACTATCACGTATAAGGAGAAACAGCTAATTGTACCCCTGTACAAAGCAATAGTTAGACCACATTTGGAATATTGTATTGAAGCATGGAGGCCGGATCGTAAGAAGGACATAGACAAGCTAGAAAGAATACAACGAAGAACAACTAAAATGATTCCAGAATTGAGAGACCTTAGTTACGAAAGTCGCTTATTGCAATGTGGTTTGACAACACAAGAGACCAGGAGACTAAGAGGAGACCAAATAGAAGTGTTTAAAATAGTGAACGGTTATGAGGATGTTGATAGGAATATGTTCTTCAAACTTAAAGAAGGCAGTAGAACCAGAGGAAACAAAGCAGCATTAGTTCAGGAACAGAGGGTGATAAATGAATGGAACAAACTGCCAAATGATTGTATTAATGCTAGTAGTGTGAATGTCTAAAAATAGAATTGACAGATATATGATAAGAGCGGGCTACATATAGATGATAAAATTGTTGGACTATCGATAAGCCAATGGCTTCCTAGTCCACTTGCCATCTGGAACTTGTTGTTTGGGATGGCAAACTTGTTAAATCTTGTTAAATAAAGCGATGTAGTAATACTAGTATAAGAATGAATGATCGGCACTTGTCTAGAATCCGGGTCCACCTCAATTTCGCCGTTATTAACATACATACATACATACATATCCTCTTCGGTTTTCAGGCAAAATCTGCCTATGTACCGCTCTTGGCTAGTCTTAGTGTGGCTTTGTAGTCATATTTGACTGCCTGGTTTCGCCAGTGTTTGTCTAGTCGATTTTTAAGCGTATTTACTGACGGTGCAGTGACGACGGTGTCCGGAAGTGAATTCCAAATATTACTGACTCTCTGGCTAAAGAAATGCCTCCTTAATTCCCGTTTACTCCGGTCCTTGAACAACTTTAGAGAATGACCCCGTGTGCCTTCGTACAAGTCTTTGTTAAACATATCGTGCGAAAAGGTAAAAATGCCATGCAAGTATTTATACACATCAATAATATCTCCTCGTAAACGACGATAGGTCAGTGTTGGTAAATTTAAAGCCTTTAATCTAGATTCATAATCTAAATGTCTCAGTACTGGGACCATCCTAGTAGCTCTTCTCTGGACAGCCTCCAGAGCATCAATATCATGCTGATACTGCGGTGACCAGACTACCACTCCGTATTCCAAAGTAGGACGGACTAGCCCCTTATATAAATGTAACGTGCACAGTAACCATACACAATGTATGCACAATACATACTGAACTACGGAACATGTAGATTATTAAACATGTTGAGCATAAAAACACATTTAATCACCTTTTTAGAAGCTCGAATTCGTATAACCAACATCGAACACCATCTTGCCCCTTTTATTCGCAAGATGGCGACACTGAAAGCGAGTTAACTATACGAATTCGATTTTCAACACATGTTGCAAGGTCGAATTTTTAACTACGCTGTAATGAGTTGGCACACATTTCCGGAGAATGAACCCGGAGTAGGAACACGAAAGTTACGGGAACTGGTCCTGGATGCACAAGAGTGAGGAACACAGACGGCGACGCTGGTTAAGTCTCCGTATGGTTTGTTTTTGAAAAACATGCACTTGTAATTATGTTAAATATTATTTTAAAAGTGCCTGTTAATGCTCTACACACTATGTTGTGCTTCGTGGTTAACTTGACAACATACCCACGTGTCAGTGTTGGAAGCATCATCGCTGTTTGACGACAGAAAAACGTCCTTGACCAGCCGTTCATGTTCATTTTAGTGGGACAATCATTGTTGGCAGGTGATGAACAAGCAAATCAAATCAATTATCAAGCCATTGATCCGCAAGTCAAGACAAGTCTCAAGTCAATGACCCCCAAGTCCAACCTGAATTCAAGTCTATCTGAATTCCAAGTCAAATCACAAACTTGTCATGGAAATAGGATAGCGATTCGAGCCGTCAGCGGTTCGAGTTAATCAAGTGAATCAAATACACCAAAATGTTCGATGATTGTGCCGAGTACCTACCCCCTGGACACGTGTACGTCTCATTCACAGGAGCCTTCCAGTTGTACTTGAACACGTCTGCGTAGGACGGCGCCTGTAAGAATAACACTGGTGAAACTGAGAACGTTTTCTATTTTTATGATAATAATGACCATTTATTTATCAAATATTTATGCGATTCGTTTCCATGGTCTGCAAATATATATGATCATATGATTCTTTTTCTATATCCCAAAGGTTTATTTACCTATAAACTTTATGTATGTTTATGTATGTATGTGTGTGTGTGTGTGTGTGTGTGTGTGTGTGTGTGTGTGTGTGTGTGTGTGTGTGTGCGTGCGTGCGTGCGTGCGTGCGTGCGTGCGTGCGTGCGTGCGTGCGTGCGTGCGTGCGTGCGTGCGTGCGTGCGTGCGTGCGTGCGTGCGTGCGTGCGTGCGTGCGTGCGTGCGTGCGTGCGTGCGTGCGTGCGTGCGTGCGTGCGTGCGTGCGTGCGTGCGTGCGTGCGTGCGTGCGTGCGTGCGTGCGTGCGTGCGTGCGTGCGTGCGTGCGTGCGTGCGTGCGTGCGTGCGTATGTATGTATGCATACATGCATGCCGGTAGACAGGCAGGCAGACTGGCCTACGTCGTCGGTTGACCTACGTCGACGGTTGGCCTACGTCGTCGGTTGGCCTTGCGTCGTTGGCTGGCCTACGTCGTTGACTGGCCTTCGTCGTTGGCTGGCCTACGTCGTTGGCTGACCTACGTCGTTGGCTGGCCTATGTCGTTAGCTGGCCTTCGTCGTTGGCTGGCCTACGTCGTTGGCTGGCCTACGTCGTTGGCTGGCCTTCGTCGTTGGCTGGCCTACGTCGTTGGCTGGCCTTCGTCGTTGGCTGGCCTACGTCGTTGGCTGGCCTTCGTCGTTGGCTGGCCTACGTCGTTGGCTAGCCTACGTCGTTGGCTGGCCTTCGTCGTTGGCTGGCCTACGTCGTTGGCTGGCCTACGTCGTTGGCTGGCCTTCGTCGTTGGCTGGCCTACGTCGTTGGCTGGCCTACGCCGTTGGATGGCCTAGGTCGTTGCCTGGCCTAAGCTAGACTCCAAACAGCCGTCGGTACCTGGGAAGAGCGTCCCGAGAACGCTCCCAAAGCAATACTCCAAACAGCAGTCGGTATCCGGGAAGAGCGTCCCGAGAACACTCCCAAAGCCATGCTCCAAACAGCCGTCGGTATCGGGGAAGAGCGTCCCGAGAACGCTCCCAAAGCCAGACTCCAAACAGCCGTCGGTATCGGGGAAGAGCGTCCCGAGAACGCTCCCAAAGCCATACTCCAAACAGCCGTCGGTACCGGGGAAGAGCGTCACGAGAACGCTCCCAAAGCCATACTCCAAACAGCAGTCGGTACCGGGGAAGAGCGTCCCGAGAACGCTCCCAAAGCCATACTCCAAACAGCCGTCGGTACCGGGGAAGAGCGTCACGAGAAGGCTCCCAAAGCCATACTCCAAACAGCAGTCGGTACCGGGGAAGAGCGTCACGAGAACGCTCCCAAAGCCATACTCCAAACAGCAGTCGGTATCGGGGAAGAGCGTCCCGAGAACGCTCCCAAAGCCATACTCCAAACAGCCGTCGGTACCGGGGAAGAGCGTCACGAGAACGCTCCCAAAGCCATACTCCAAACAGCAGTCGGTATCGGGGAAGAGCGTCCCGAGAACGCTCCCAAAGCCATACTCCAAACAGCCGTCGGTACCGGGGAAGAGTGTCACGAGAACGCTCCCAAAGCCATACTCCAAACAGCCGTCGGTATCGGGGAAGAGCGTCCCGAGAACGCTCCCAAAGCCATACTCCAAACAGCCGTCGGTATCGGGGAAGGGCGTCCCGAGAACGCTCCCAAAGCCATACTCCAAACAGCCGTCGGTATCGGGGAAGAGCGTCCCGAGAACGCTCCCAAAGCCAAACTCCAAACAGCAGTCGGTACCGGGGAAGAGCGTCCCGAGAATCCTCCCAAAGCCAGACTCCAAACAGCAGTCGGTACGGGGGAAGAGTGTCCTGAGAACCCTCTCAAAGCCAGACTCCTAACAGCAGTCGGTACCGGGGAAGAGCGTCCCGAGAATCCTCCCAAAGCCAGACTCCAAACAGCAGTCGGTACCGGGGAAGAGAGTCCCGACAATCCTCCCAAAGCCAGACTCCAAACAGCCGTCGGTACCGGGGAAGAGTGTCCCGAGAACCCTCCCAAAGCCAGACTCCAAACAGCAGTCGGTACCGGGGAAGAGTGTCCCGAGAACCCTCCCAAAGCCAGACTCCAAACAGCCGTCGGTACCGGGGAAGAGTGTCCCGAGAATCCTCCCAAAGCCAGACTCTAAACAGCCGTCGGTACCGGGAAAAAACAGCCATGTTCTTTTTAAACATCCGATTCCATACGTGTTATGGTACTAAAATTAACCGAAGACCTACGACCTGGTCAAATTACAGCGAGTTACACTTACACTGTTGGTGTGTGCGTGTATCAGTGTATGCCTTGGTGTGTGTGTGTGTATCAATGTATGCCTTGGTGTGTGCGTGTATCAGTGAATGCCTTGGTGTGTGCGTGTATCAGTGTATGCCTTGGTGTGTGCGTGTATCAGTGTATAACCTTGGTGTGTGCGTATATCGTTGTATGCCTTGATGTGTGCGTGTATCAGTGTATGCCTTGGTGTGTGCGTGTATCAGTGTATGTCTTGGTGTGTGCGTGTATCAATGTATGCCTTGGTGTGTGCGTGTATCAGTGTATCCCTTGGTGTGTGCGTGTATCAGTGTATGCCTTGGTGTGTGCGTGTATCAGTGTATGCCTTGGTGTGTGCGTGTATCAATGTATGTCTTGGTGTGTGCGTGTATCAGTGTATGCCTTGGTGTGTGCATGTATCAATGTATACCTTGGTGTGTGCGTGTATCAGTGTATGCCTTGGTGTGTGCGTGTATCAGTGTATGCCTTGGTGTGTGCGTGTATCAGTGTATGCCTTGGTGTGTGCGTGTATCAGTGTATGCCTTGGTGTGTGCGTGTATCAGTGTATGCCTTGGTGTGTGCGTATATCGGTGTATGCCTTGATGTGTGCGTGTATCAGTGTATGCCTTGGTGTGTGCGTGTATCAATGTATGCCTTGGTGTGTGCGTGTATCAGTGTATGCCTTGGTGTGTGCGTGTATCAGTGTATGCCTTGGTGTGTGCGTGTATCGGTGTATGCCTTAATGTGTGCGTGTATCGGTGTATGCCTTGGTGTGTGCGTGTATCAGTGTATGCCTTGGTGTGTGCGTGTATCGGTGTATGCCTTGGTGTGTGCGTATATCGGTGTATGCCTTGGTGTGTGCGTGTATCAGTGTATGCCTTGGTGTGTGCGTGTATCAGTGTATGCCTTGGTGTGTGCGTGTATCAGTGTATGCCTTGGTGTGTGCGTGTATCAGTGTATGCCTTGGTGTGTGCGTATATCGGTGTGTGCCTTGATGTGTGCGTGTATCAGTGTATGCCTTGGTGTGTGCGTGTATCAGTGTATGCCTTTGTGTGTGCGTATATCGGTGTATGCCTTGGTGTGTGCGTATATCGGTGTATGCCTTGATGTGTGCGTGTATCGGTGTATGTCTTGATGTGTGCGTGTACCAGTGTATGCCTTGGTGTGTGCGTGTATCAATGTATGCCTTGGTGTGTGCGTGTATCAATGTATCCCTTGGTGTATGCGTGTATCAGTGTATGCCTTGGTGTGTGCGTGTATCAGTGTATGCCTTGGTGTGTGCGTGTATCAGTGTATGCCTTGGTGTGTGCGTGTATCAGTGTATGCGCCGATACACAACTTTCAAAAGAACCACTATTTGGTGATTCTGAAGCCGATAAGGGTCACTGTTATTGAAGCGAACTTGTCATTATAACCGGCTTACTCATGTTCGTGATTTTCCATAATGACATTCCACATATGTGCATTGGGACGGAGTAAATGAGATAGTTGTGCGGTGAAAAGCGCTCTAGGCCAACAGCGAGCTATTATATGATATCATACAATACATCGACATTGCTGTGCACTGGACTTGATGGTTCGATGATAATTTCACATAGCCACATGAGACCTCGACCGTGATCAGATAACCCTTATCGGCAAGTTGTGTCTTTGGCAGTGTATACCCTGTTTGGTGGTTTGTGAATGGACACGATAATGTCATATAACCGAACGGAGGGTAAAGTGGGTCCGTTTAGCGTGGATTGACCCACTGGCCACACCCGCCACAACGCACCCATCCTTCACCCTTCCTACTGTCTGAAAATATATCCGCAAAGTTTAAGAACCTGTATAATCTACTAATTATGGCGTTTATTAGGCAAATGTGTTTTAACTATTAACTCATAAATTGACACTTTCGCAGTCGCGACAGCGCGAGCAGCTGACTCTTGCGCCCACTACCATTGGTTTACCCCAGCGCATACCAGGAACTATAAGGGCAGGCACCCGCTTTGGCCGAGGGATTCACTTAACCCTCCTTTCCCCTACAGTGTGTAGACGACACGCCCAAGCAGAAGGATTGGTATCTCGTGACGGTGGCGACATTAAGCAACGACCATGTCGCACGGTTAACTAGGAAGTGTACCATCAAAATATATCGAATACATAAAGCACATAACAATGTATCGAATACATAAAGCACATAACAATATATCGAATACATAAAGCACATGACAATATATCGAATACACAAAGCATATGACAATATATCGAATACATAAAGCATATAACAATATATCGAATACATAAAGCACATGACAATATATCGAATACATCAAGCACATGACAATATATCGAATACATAAAGCACATAACAATATATCGAATACATCAAGCACATAACAATGCAGATCGTGTCAGGGCCTCTACTTTCCAGGGGGGTCTTTTTAGGGGGTACGTACAGTGGGTACTAGTGTTGTCGGAATAGGACGGGGTACTATACGATGACTAATGGCCCCTAGATTTTGGCAGAGCCGCGCAGGTAATGTACTGTTTCCTCGTGGAAACATTTGTGTGTGAACATTTGCGTACTTAATATACCATGTAAGTTTTACTATGCGAGCATATCTGCTTTTTTGAGTCAGATATCTCAATGCACTCGTCCGCCACCACTTTCTCTGTAGAGTCGGTAACATGTTCGTTGAATTGACGTATGACGTAGTTGATCATGTGTCTCTCACTCGTACGTTTCGATTTGATTCGTGCTAGACTTGAATTGTGCACCAACTGGGATGGAAAGAGGATAAATAAGTAGTACCACCTGAAAACAAACTGTGGCGGGCAGACAGAGCAGACCGTGGCGGGCAGACCGAGCAGACTGTGGCGGGCAGACAGAGCAGACTGTGGCGGGTAGACAGAGCAGACCGTGGCGGGCAGACAGAGCAGACAGTGGTGGGCAGACAGAGCAGACCGTGGCGTGCAGACAGAGCAGACAGTGGCGGGCAGACAGAGCAGACCGTGGCGGGCAGACAGAGCAGACCGTGGCGGGCAGACAGAGCAGACTGTGGCGGGCAGACAGAGCAGACTGTGGCGGGCAGACAGAGCAGACTGTGGCGGGCAGACAGAGCAACCGTTCCAGCCGTCTCGAGTAGGTGGGCACATAGACTTACTTCCCAAATAGATCCTTCCTCAAGACCTAGATTATGGCGGGGATCTCGGGATTATTGTCCTTCCTCAGCAACACCTATACCTTGGTTAAGTCCTCGATGTCGTACTTCGTTCTGCACGTGAAGCGTGCTGCTTGCGTGCGTGCACGTGAAGCGTGCTGCTAGTCTGAACATCAGCGCCCGGCGACCACGGTTAGCTTCGGTCAAAACCGCCACACTATTCTTCTTGTGGACTGTCCTCCCGTCTGGGCGATGCGCCGAAGTGCCTGCTTGTGCGTGCCGTTGTTGGCGTGCAAATTGCTAGTGCCGCTGGATAGTTATTATTTTCGAGTTCTCAAGGTTTTTTGTCGGCAGAGTCAGACTTCAGCTTCTTTGCAAAGAGGCGCCATCATCAGGTTTCTCTCTCCCATGTGTTTCATCGCGCTCCCTGTGCTTGTGGTTCAGTGTGTTTGTGGTTCACTGTGCTTGTGGTTCATTGTGCTTGTGGTTCATTGTGCTTGTGGTTCTTTGTGTTTGTGGTTCCTTGTACTTGTGGTTCACTGTGCTTGTGGTTCCTTGTGCTTGTGGTTCATTGTGCTTGTGGTTCACTGTGCTTGTGGTTCATTGTGTTTGTGGTTCCTTGTGCTTGTGGTTCATTGTGCTTGTGGTTCATTGTGCTTGTGGTTCATTGTGTTTGTGGTTCCTTGTGCTTGTGGTTCATTGTGCTTGTGGTTCATTGTGCTTGTGGTTCATTGTGTTTGTGGTTCCTTGTGCTTGTGGTTCCTTGTGCTTGTGGTTCACTGTGCTTGTGGTTCATTGTGCTTGTGGTTCATTGTGCTTGTGGTTCATTGTGCTTGTGGTTCATTGTGTTTGTGGTTCCTTGTACTTGTGGTTCACTGTGCTTGTGGTTCATTGTGCTTGTGGTTCATTGTGCTTGTGGTTCATTGTATTTGTGGTTCATTGTGCTTGTGGTTCCTTGTGCTTGTGGTTCATTGTGCTTATGATTCATTGTGGTTGTGGTTCCTTGTGTTTGTGGTTCATTGTGCGTGTGGTTCCTTGTGCTTGTGGTTCATTGTGGTTCCTTGTGTTTGTGGTTCCTTGTGCTTGTGGTTTATTGTGCTTGTGGTTCCTTGTGCTTGTGGTTCATTGTGCTTGTGGTTCAGTGTGCTTTTGGTTCCCTGCGTTTGTTGTTCCTTGTGCTTGTGGTTCATTGTGCTTGTGGTTCATTGTGTTTGTGGTTCCTTGTGCTTGTGGTTCATTGTGCTTGTGGTTCATTGTGCTGGTGGTTCCTTGTGCTTGTGGTTCATTGTACTTTTGGTTCCCTGCGTTTGTTGTTCCTTGTGCTTGTGGTTCATTGTGCTTGTGGTTCATTGTGTTTGTGGTTCCTTGTGCTTGTGGTTCATTGTGCTTGTGGTTCATTGTGCTGGTGGTTCCTTGTGCTTGTGGTTCCTTGTGCTTTTGGTTCCCTGTGTTTGTTGTTCCTTGTGCTTATGGTTCATTGTGCTTGTGGTTCATTGTGTTTGTGGTTCCTTGTGCTTGTGGTTCATTGTGCTTGTGGTGTTTTGTGCTTGTGGTTCCTTGTGTTTGTGGTTCCTTGTGCTTGTGGTTCATTGTGCTTTTGGTTCCCTGTGTTTTTTGTTCATTGTGCTTGTGGTTCCTTGTGCTTGTGGTTCACTGTGCTTGTAGTTCGCTGTGCTTGTGGTTCCTTGTGTGTGTGGTTCCTTGTGTTTGTGATTCATTGTGCTTGTGGTTCATTGTGCTTGTGGTTCCTTGTGTTTGTGGTTCCTTGTGCTTGTGGTTCATTGTGCTTGTGGTTCCTTGTGCTTGTGGTTCCTTGTGCTTATGGTTCATTGTGCTTGTGGTTCATTGTGCTTGTGGTTTTTTGTGCTTGTGGTTCATTGTGCTTATGGTTCATTGTGCTTGTGGTTCATTGTGCTTATGGTTTTTTGTGCTTATGGTTCATTGTGCTTGTGGTTCATTGTGCTTATGGTTTTTTGTGTTTGTGGTTCCTTGTGCTTGTGGTTCATTGTGCTTGTGGTTCCTTGTGCTTGTGGTTCCTTGTGCTTGTGGTTCATTGTGCTTGTGGTTCAATGTGCTTGTGGTTCCTTGTGCTTGTGGTTCCTTGTGCTTTTGGTTCACTGTGCTTGTGGTTCCTTGTGCTTGTGGTTCCTTGTGCTTGTGGTTCCTTGTGCTTGTGGTTCACTGTGCTTTTTGTTCCTTGTGCTTGTGGTTCCTTGTGCTTGTGGTTCCTTGTGCTTGTGGTTCACTGTGCTTGTGGTTCCTTGTGTTTGTGGTTCATTGTGCTTGTGGTTCCTTGTGCTTGTGGTTCATCGTGCTTATGGTTCCTCGTGCTTGTGGTTCCCCGTGCTTGTGGTTCCTTGTACTTGTGGTTCATTGTGCTTGTGGTTCAATGTGTTTGTGATTCAACGTGCTTGTGACTCGTTGTGCTTGTGGTTCAGTGTACTTGTGGTTCACTGTGCTTGTGGTTCCTTGTGCTTGTGGTTCATTGTGCTTGTGGTTCCTTGTGCTTGTGGTTCAGTGTACTTGTGGTTCCTTGTGCTTGTGGTTCACTGTGCTTGTGGTTCCTTGTGCTTGTGGTTCATTGTGCTTGTGGTTCCTTGTGCTTGTGGTTCACTGTGCTTGTGGTTCCTTGTGCTTGTGGTTCATTGTGCTTGTGGTTCAGTGTACTTGTGGTTCCTTGTGCTTGTGGTTCCCTGTGTTTGTGGTTCATTGTGCTTGTGGTTCCTTGTGCTTGTGGTTCACTGTGCTTGTGGTTCCTTGTGCTTGTGGTTCATTGTGCTTGTGGTTGCCTGTTCTTGTGGTTCCTTGTGCTTGTGGTTCCCTGTGTTTGTGGTTCATTGTGCTTGTGGTTCTTTGTGTTTGTGGTTCCTTGTGTTTGTGGTTCCTTGTGTTTGTGGTTCCTTGTGCTTGTGGTTCCTTGTGCTTGTGGTTCCTTGTGATTGTGGTTCCTTGTGCTTGTGGTTCCTTGTGTTTGTGGTTCCTTGTGTTTGTGGTTCCTTGTGTTTGTGGTTCCTTGAGCTTGTGGTTCTTTGTGTTTGTGGTTCTTTGTGTTTGTGGTTCCTTGTGCTTGTGGTTCCTTGTGTTTGTGGTTCCCTGTGTTTGTGGTTCTTTGTGTTTGTGGTTCCTTGTGTTTGTGGTTCCTTGTGCTTGTGGTTCCTTGTGGTTGCTGCTCGAAGATTACATTTCTGTGCGTTAGAAATGCAATGTAGAACATGCTACAAAAATGTGCTGTAGGTACTGCAAACTGTTAAAATGTCAAGATAACAAGTAGTAATGTTGTTAAAGTGCACTTCCCGTCCTTTACGCCATCTGGAGTAATCATAAAAGGCGAGGTAGGAGTGAGTTAAATATTTTGGCCAACTAACTTTACAGCTGCAGAACTTGCACACAGGTTACACAATTTCTATTTAACAACGGTCACACGAGGACTGTTACACGGCCTCTAGTCTCGATTGTTAGCCTCTGGTGTGCGAGTTGGATGTCGGGTAATTACCAGACCGCCCGGCATAAATGTCGGGTACGGGTCGATACGACGCCCGCGACTGCAGTGACATACACATGCTGTAGTTAGCTCCTCCGTAGCGGGTAAAACATATCTGCACAGTTGAGTACACAGAGCGAGTGTGTTTCTCTTGATGACCTAAATTAGTGGAAGCCAAGTGACGTTCAAATCTCTCCACAGGCTCTCTGCGTGGTGAACCAGAGTCATGCTCAGATAGAACGTCTCAGACCATTGACCATGTGAGTTTGTTGGTTGCTCTTCGCGGTAGTTTAGTAGCAATGCTATTTCATTGACGCTCGAAATACGCACACGAAAATTGCTAAAGTATAAGACATTTACTATACACACCAAGTCATTGTTTCTATGCCTTTTTTATTTCCCCCCTCAGTCCTTATGATTTGCTCCCTCAGTCCTTATGATTTGCCCCCTCACTCCTTATGATTTGTCTTCTCACTCCGTATAATTTGCCTCGTCAATCCTTATGATTTACTTCCTCACTCATTATTATTTGCCTCCTCACTCCCTATGATTTGTCCCCCTCACTCGTGATTTGCCTCCTCACTCGTCATGATTTGCCTCCTCACTCGTCATGATTTGCCTCCTCACTCCTCATGATTTGCCTCCTCACTCTCTGGTGTCTTTCCTTTGCCGCTCTAACCATTGGAAATGTTCTTGTAGGATATTGCCCCAGCGGAAATTAATCAAAGTGTTCAGTTTTCGCATGTTGAAGTGAAGACGAAAGGTGACCCTCTAGTAGTGTACGAAAGTAGTAGGTGGAGGTCAGGCCGCTAGGGGGCGCTCTGACCCAAAGTGAAGACGAAAGGTGACCCTCTAGTAGTGTACGAAGAATACGTTCGACTGTGTTTGATTTAATACCAGAATATTACGTGCTTTTAACTTTATTACTTCACAATTTGTGCAGATATTTATTGATAATAATTGTGTAGAATGAATGACAATTTTGATAATTACAAAAATACCCAAGTGTAGGCCTATATTAAATTAAGGAAAAGACTGCGACACCATCCTAACCACAAACTTAACGAATTAAAAAACAATTCCACAACGTACCCTTTCAGCGTCCACTGTGTTTGCCGTCGAGAGTAGAACACCACAGAAAGCAGCTAACACCAGGAACCGTCCAACTGGTGACATTCGACCGACTCCAGCCATTTAACAAGATTTAACAAGATTTGCCATCCAAGCCAAAGGCCCAGATGGCAAGTGGACAAGGAAGCCATTGGCTTATCGAGAGTCCAACAATGTTCACCTACTTATAACCCGCCCTCCTGATATATGTGTCAACCTTGTTTTTAAACATATTCACGCTGCTAGCAGTTACACAATCTGTAGACAGTTTGTTCCATTCATTTAGTGTCCTCTGTGAGAACGAGTGCTTCCTGATGTCCAATCTACATTGATCCTTTACTAATTTTACCTCATGTCCTCTAGTTCTGCTATCCTTCTTGAGTGAGAAAAACATATTTCTATCAATATTTTCATACCCATTCAATATCTTAAAAACTTCAATCTGATCTCCTCTTAACCTCCTTGTCTCTAGAGTTGTTAAACCACATTCTTTCAGGCGTTCTTCATAACTAAGGTCTCTAAGTTCTGGAATCATTTTAGTTGCTCTCCTTTGTATGCGTTCAAGCGTATCTATATCCTTCTTACGATATGGTCTCCATGCTTGTATACAGTATTCTAAATGAGGTCTAACTATTGCTTTATAAAGAGGTATAATTAACTTTTTTCCCTTATATGTTATGTTTCTTCTAATCAATCCAAGAATTTGATTACCCTTTGAAGCTGCAATACCACACTGCTCTGAAACTTTCATATCAGCGCTTATTGTAACTCCTAAGTCCTTTTCTTTTACAGTAGTACCAAGAACAGTAGCTCCCATTTTATAGTTTACATTCAAGTTCCCATGTCCTGTATGTAGGCATTTACATTTCCCAAAATTGAACAGCATCTGCCATTTCTCAGACCATTTCACTAATCTGTCTAGATCGTTTTGTAAATGTTGTTTATCACCATCAGTATTAACCTTTCTAAACAGTTTTGTGTCGTCCGCAAATTTCAGTACGTTACTTGTTATACTCTCGTCCAAGTCATTGATATAAATTAAGAATAATATAGGTCCTAATACTGATCCTTGAGGTACCCCACTCAAAACCGATTTCCAATTTGAAACTTCGCCATCTACTACAACTCGTTGTCTTCTGTCAGTCAGCCATTGTTCTATCCAGTCAGTTATGCTATCCCCGATACCATGGGCTTTTAATTTAAGTAGCAATCTTTGATGTGGCACTTTGTCAAAAGCTTTCTGAAAATCTAAGTAGATAATATCTACTGGCGATCCCATGTCTATCCACTTAGTGATTTCTTCCAAAAAACATAACATATTTGTTAAGCATGACCTCGCTTTAAGGAATCCATGTTGAGATGAATTTAATAATTTATGCTTAACGAGGAAGTCCACCATATGGTCTTTAATTAACCTTTCTAATAATTTACAAATCACTGACGTTAAACTCACTGGTCTGTAATTCTCTGACTTATTTCTCGAACCCTTTTTAAATAATGGTATGATGTTTGCTTCTTTCCATTCAAACGGAACAACTCCCTCTTTTAATGACAAGTTGAATACTCTTGCAAGTGGTATACTGATTTGATCTACTGTTTCCATTAGTAATTTTGGAGGAATCCCATCCACTCCCGGTGATTTGTTATCCTTCATTGCCTTTATTTTCCTAGCTACCAATTCTGGAGTTACAACTAACGGTCCTAAATAGTCAGATTTAGCCCCCTGAAATTTAGCATCAGCAACTGGTAATGAACTAATATCTTCTTTTGTAAACACTGAACTGAAGTAACCATTTAGGTCTTCCGCCATTAAAAACCCCTGTGATATTATATTTCCAGCACTGTCTTCTAGAGGTCCAACCTTGTCTTGTACGTTTTGTTTACTCCTGACATATGCATAAAAACTCTTGCTGTCAGTTTTTATGTTACATGCCAGTTTTTGCTCATAGCTTCTTTTAGATTGTCTGATTTCAGTTGTAGCTGCATTAAGTGCCTCTTTGTATTTTGCATAGTCTTCTTCCTTTCTGGTACGCCTATAAACCCTCCACATAGTTTGTTTTAGCATTATTTTTCTAATTGCCTCTTTTGACAAGTGTTTCTTTCTACACCGTTTTCCTTGTTTTCGGAAGGGAACAAATTTATCAATGATACTCTCAATTTCATATTTTAGAATATTCCAACATTCAATTGCAGTCTTATCCATCAGCATGTTATTCCAATCTAGCTGTGCTAAGTATTTTCTCATATCTTTGTAGTTACCTTTGTGGAAGTTTCTCTTGTACGTTTTCTTAATTTTACTTTCTGATTTTACATTGATGTCAAAATGTATTTGATTATGGTCACTGTTACCCAATGGTTCAAATATTTTTACATTGTCCACTAATTCTTGTTGTGATGACAAAACTATATCTAATACATTTTCTCCCCTGGTTGGTTCTAGTACGTGCTGAGTAAGAAAGCTATCCTGGATTAAACATAGAAATTGTTGATCCTCAATCCCTGTGCTCTCTAGAGAATTCCATTGTATGTGTCCATGGTTAAAATCTCCCATTATGATACATTCCCCTTTACTAACTTCCTTTATAGCGTTTTTTATTTTTGTGTTGTCCTCTTCGTTTATGTTTGGACTTCGGTAAACTAATCCAATAGTTAATTTTGAATTTCCTGAAACAATTTTGCACCAAACAGCTTCATCGCAATCTGCTTCCCTTTCTAGTTTTATTTCATAAGCCTGAATAGATTCTTTAACATATAAAATAACTCCCCCGCCCCTTCTTCCTATTCGATCTTTCCTAAACATTACGTATCCTGTCAGTCCTAATTCAGCATCTGTTATATCTATGTTAGCCCATGATTCAGTTATACCAATTATGTGAGGGTCAATATCTTCTACCATAATGTTTAATTCGTTTTTCTTATTTACTATGCTCCTTGCATTTAAACATTGTGGCTGTACGTCCCTAACCACCCAGAGTACCCCGTCACTGCGACTAGTTGAAAACACACGGGACCTTATAGAAAAGATACAGTTGCTATAGTTACTACTCAGCAGATAAAAACGACACAAACCCCCGTGGCCGACTGCAGCGTCACTGCGTCCAGCCATGCGTGACTGCGTCCTGCCACGCATGACTGCGTCCAGTCGTGGTCAAACTACACAGGCATAGTAGGCCTTGTGACTGTTTCTAAAGTCAGACATGAGATTAGAATCGATAGAGCATGTACGTATGTAAGTACATGTGTATGCACCATGTATGCGTGCACGCATGCATGCAGACCAAAGCTATCCAATTTATCATTGAATGGTTTAATAATAGTGCCGGCTTTAAGTATCCGCCACGTCGTGACGGCGATAACAAAAAGTCGTATTACAGTTTCGTTATACGTGTGTAGAGTTGTCTCAGCCTCTGCGCATGCGTGAACATTGATCATATCATCCCTGCCACAACTTACATTTCACGTGCAGATTCTGAACATATGCAGAAGCGGTCGCGTAAGTTCTCGAAGACCCAAGAAAACGTAGAGCACGGATTGGTGGATGGTGGTTTTTGTGGTTTTAATAGAACAATGCTTTTTGATTGTTATCTTATGTCTCCCACCACGCATTGAGGGGGGTCCACGCATTGAGGGGGGTCCACGCATTGAGGGGGGTCCACGCATTGAGGGGGGTCGACGCATTGAGGGGGGCACGCATTGAGAGGGTGGGACCACGCATTGAGGGGGGTCGACGCATTGAGGGGGGCACGCATTGAGAGGGTGGGACCACGCATTGAGGGGGGACTTCGAGAACGTACGCGACGAACCCTTAGTTCATTTGATAAACTCCGGATATTTGTCAAGAAATCTCTCAATTTCATTTGCATACAATAGTGGATAGTATTTGTATTGAAAATCTGTCTAGAAACATTGTAACGTTCGTTTTTGTTAGAAACTAAGTTACTTTAATCAAGTGCATAGTTGCGATGATGTAAACTACAACATTTCACCATCACAGATGATGTAAACAACAACATTTTACCATCACAGATGATGTAAAAAAAATTTTTTTACCATCACAGATGATGTAAACAACAACATTTTACAATCACATATGATGTAAACAACAACATTTTACCATCACAGATGATGTAAACAACAACATTTTACCATCACAGATGATGTAAACAACAACATTTTACCATCACAGATGCTTAGCACGGATTCCGCAAGAAACGCTCATGCGAAACTCAACTAATCCTCACGTGAAATCGATAAAGGTGGTCAGATTGACATGATCCTCTTGGATATGCCTAAAGCCTTCGACAGAGTACCACATCAGAGACTCATCCGCAAACTAAAATCCTACGGTATCACAGGCAACACCAATAAATGGATACAGAATTTCCTCATAGACAGAAGTCAACAAGTGGTTGTTGAAGGTCAACACTCGTACACTGGTGCAGTCACATCAGGAGTTCTCCAGGGCTCTGTCCTTGGTCCCACACCATTCCTAATCTACATCAACGATCTTGGTGACGACATTAAGTCCATAATACGCCTCTTCACCGACGACACTATGCTTTACAACACCACCAAGGTTGCCACTGACTCTACCCTACTACAAGATGACATCAGAACACTCGAATCATGGGAAGGAAGATGGCAGATGACCTTCAATGAAGCGAAATGTCATCCACTAACCGTCACCTAGAAAAGAAATGAGATTTCCACCAGCTACACATTGCACGACCAAACCCTGGATAAGGTAACAAGTGCCATATACCTAGCAGTTGAGTTTACTGAAAATCTCCACTGGGGAAAGCATATACAAGTAACTGCAGCCAAGGCCAACAAAGTGAGCACCTTCACCTACAGAAGCCTCAAGGGATGCCCAACAGATGTCCAGACACATTGCTACAAAAGCCTCGTATGACCAGTGCTAGAATACGCAGCAGTGGTGTGGGATCCACCAGCAACATCTTAAATCCTCACTGGAGATGGTCCAACGACGCTCAGCTCGCCGCATCCTTCACAACTTCAGCTCTAGTGCCTCTGGATTGGTCGCACAGCTCCAACTTGAGAAGCTGCAGTCGAGGAGAACATCAGACAGAGTCAGCCTGATGTACAACATGATGTACAACATGATGTACAACATGATGTACAACATGATGTACAATATCATAAACGGACATGTCGATGTGAACCCTGCTGTACTTTTTGAACCCAGCAACCGCCGCTCTAGCGGACATCAAACGAAGTTCCAAATCCCCCATTCTCGAACTGACACATACCTACACTCACTCTTCCCATCATCAATCTGGAACAGTGTACCTGTAAATGCATCATCAGCTACATCCCTACCTTCATTCAGGTCTTCACCGAAGGGATGGATGGGGCACCACATATAATCATCAAATAGATCATCGACATTGTCTTTTATCAGTTCTTAACTTTTACATTATGATTATCGTTGTTTTTTTATTTCGTTTTTAACTTTTAACGTAACTTTTATACTGCTGCCTTTTATTTGCTGGAAAAGTGCTCGCTCCGCACGCTATTCCCCATGTAGAATGTATTCCTCGATACTCGGGGCATCTACGGTATTAGAAAGAAAACAACATTGGTGTTGCCCAGGCAACCAATTGTTTATTCCATTCCGCCAAACGTTCATTTTAAATTGATGTCATGTTGCTACATCGGTGGTGTGGGGAGTAGCCTCACTGGGGAGTGTTTGTTCTTTGGTCGCGTACGTCGGGGCTCGTTGTAACATGTCAGTAGAGCAGTGTATTGTAGACAGAACAAACGCCAAGCCCACTTACAATGTAGCTCAATACAGTTCAGCTGATATTTATGTGCAGATTTTACACATTTTAATTTTATTTTATTGGGAATGTGGGTGAAGTGGTGCCACTGATTGGGAGTGTGGGTGAAGTGGTGCCACTGATTAAGAATGTAGATGTAGTGGTGCCACTGATTTGGAGTGTGTGTGAAGTGGTGCCACTGATTGGGAGTGTGGGTGAAGTCATGCCACTGATTGGGAATGTGGGTGAAGTGGTGCCGCTGATTGGGAGTGTGGGTGGAGTGGTGCCACTGATTGGGAGTGTGGGTGAAGTGGTGCCACTGATTGGGAGTGTGAGTGATGTGGTGCCACTGATTGGGAGTGTGGGTGATGTGGTGCCACTGACTGGGAGTGTGAGTGATGTGGTGCCACTGATTGGGAGTGTGGGTGAAGTGGTGCCACTGATTAGAAATGTGGATGTAGTGGTGCCACTGATTGGGAGTGTGGGTGAAGTGGTGCCACTGATTGGGAGTGTGGGTGAAGTGGTGCCACTGATTGGAAGTGTGGGTGAAGTGGGGCCACTGATTGGGAGTGTGGGTGGAGTGGTGCCACTGATTGGGAGTGTGGGTGGAGTGGTGCCACTGATTGGGAGTGTGGGTGGAGTGGTGCCACTGATTGGGAGTGTGGGTGAAGTGGTGCCACTGATTGGGAGTGTGGGTGGAGTGGTGCCACTGATTGGGAGTGTGGGTGGAGTGGTGCCACTGATTGGGAGTGTGGGTGGAGTGGTGCCACTGATTAGGAATGTGGATGTAGTGGTGCCACTGATTGGGAATGTGGGTGAAGTGGTGGCACTGATTAGGAATGTGGATGTAGTGGTGCCACTGTTTGGGAATGTGGGTTAAGTGGCGGCACTGATTAGGAATGTGGGTGAAGTCATGCCACTGATTGGGAATGTGGGTGAAGTGGTGCCACTGATTGGGAATGTGGATGAAGTGGTGCCACTGATTGGGAATGTGAGTGCAGTGGTGCCACTGGGAGTGTGGGTGGGAGTGTGGGAGTGTGGGTGGAGTGGTGCCACTGATTGGGAGTGCGAGTGGAGTGGTGCCACTGGGAGTGTGGGTGGGAGTGTGGGAGTGTGGGTGGAGTGGTGCCACTGATTGGGAGTGCGAGTGGAGTGGTGCCACTGGGAGTGTGGGTGGGAGTGTGGGAGTGTGGGTGGAGTGGTGCAACTGATTGGGAGTGCGAGTGGAGTGGTGCCACTGGGAGTGTGGGTGGGAGTGTGGGAGTGTGGGTGGAGTGGTGCCACTGATTGGGAGTGTGGTTGAAGTGGCGTACTTCCTAATGCGTTCGTGATCCTCTGTGACCCTCAATTGATCGGGGTCACACTGTGATTCCCCCTCCCCATTGTAATATTCTGGATCCCACGTGTTTGAGGCAATGATCGACAAGTACAAATCATACTTGTGTGCGGGTAGAAAATGTATATTGTCAAAGAGTGTGTTAAACGCAGCAACCCGTCGATTTTGCACCAGACTAATGCCAACTGAAAGAAACACTTGTCAAAAGAGGCAATTAGAAAAATAATGCTAAAACAAACTATGTGGAGGGTTTATAGGCGTACCAGAAAGGAAGAAGACTATGCAAAATACAAAGAGGCACTTAATGCAGCTACAACTGAAATCAGACAATCTAAAAGAAGCTATGAGCAAAAACTGGCATGTAACATAAAAACTGACAGCAAGAGTTTTTATGCATATGTCAGGAGTAAACAAAACGTACAAGACAAGGTTGGACCTCTAGAAGACAGTGCTGGAAATATAATATCACAGGGGTTTTTAATGGCGGAAGACCTAAATGGTTACTTCAGTTCAGTGTTTACAAAAGAAGATATTAGTTCATTACCAGTTGCTGATGCTAAATTTCAGGGGGCTAAATCTGACTATTTAGGACCGTTAGTTGTAACTCCAGAATTGGTAGCTAGGAAAATAAAGGCAATGAAGGATAACAAATCACCGGGAGTGGATGGGATTCCTCCAAAATTACTAATGGAAACAGTAGATCAAATCAGTATACCACTTGCAAGAGTATTCAACTTGTCATTAAAAGAGGGAGTTGTTCCGTTTGAATGGAAAGAAGCAAACATCATACCATTATTTAAAAAGGGTTCGAGAAATAAGTCAGAGAATTACAGACCAGTGAGTTTAACGTCAGTGATTTGTAAATTATTAGAAAGGTTAATTAAAGACCATATGGTGGACTTCCTCGTTAAGCATAAATTATTAAATTCATCTCAACATGGATTCCTTAAAGCGAGGTCATGCTTAACAAATATGTTATGTTTTTTGGAAGAAATCACTAAGTGGATAGACGTGGGATCGCCAGTAGATATTATCTACTTAGATTTTCAGAAAGCTTTTGACAAAGTGCCACATCAAAGATTGCTACTTAAATTAAAAGCCCATGGTATCGGGGATAGCATAACTGACTGGATAGAACAATGGCTGACTGACAGAAGACAACGAGTTGTAGTAGATGGCGAAGTTTCAAATTGGAAATCGGTTTTGAGTGGGGTACCTCAAGGATCAGTATTAGGACCTATATTATTCTTAATTTATATCAATGACTTGGACGAGAGTATAACAAGTAACGTACTGAAATTTGCGGACGACACAAAACTGTTTAGAAAGGTTAATACTGATGGTGATAAACAACATTTACAGGACGATCTAGACAGATTAGTGGAATGGTCTGAGAAATGGCAGATGCTGTTCAATTTTGGGAAATGTAAATGCCTACATACAGGACATGGGAACTTGAATGTAAACTATAAAATGGGAGCTACTGTTCTTGGTACTACTGTAAAAGAAAAGGACTTAGGAGTTACAATAAGCGCTGATATGAAAGTTTCAGAGCAGTGTGGTATTGCAGCTTCAAAGGGTAATCAAATTCTTGGATTGATTAGAAGAAACATAACATACAAGGGAAAAAAGTTAATTATACCTCTTTATAAAGCAATAGTTAGACCTCATTTAGAATACTGTATACAAGCATGGAGACCATATCGTAAGAAGGATATAGATACGCTTGAACGCATACAAAGGAGAGCAACTAAAATGATTCCAGAACTTAGAGACCTTAGTTATGAAGAACGCCTGAAAGAATGTGGTTTAACAACTCTAGAGACAAGGAGGTTAAGAGGAGATCAGATCGAAGTTTTCAAGATATTGAATGGGTATGAAAATATTGATAGAAATATGTTTTTCTCACTCAAGAAGGATAGCAGAACTAGAGGACATGAGGTAAAATTAGTAAAGGATCAATGTAGATTGGACATCAGGAAGCACTCGTTCTCACAGAGGACAATAAATGAATGGAACAAACTGTCTACAGATTGTGTAACTGCTAGCAGCGTGAATATGTTTAAAAACAAGGTTGACACATATATCAGGAGGGCGGGTTATAAGTAGGTGAACATTGTTGGACTCTCGATAAGCCAATGGCTTCCTTGTCCACTTGCCATCTGGGCCTTTGGCTTGGATGGCAAATCTTGTTAAATCTTGTTAAATCTTGTTAAATCTTGTTAAACTGGTCGAGTTGCTGCACAGACTGGGAAGCAACTTGTTAAATACCTGCACCTGTTGATTCCATCAGGTATTAAAACGGCTGTGATCGCCAACGCCACGTACCTTTTCCGCCTCAACCGTGTTTGTTGGCCACACAAGAACGCCAGAGAAAGCGGCTACCACAAGGAACCGCGCCACGGGTGACATTCGATTGGCTTCAGCCATCATGGCTGAGCAAAACGAGCGTCCGTTTCTGCCCTGCAAATTCAGCACTGTGGAAATACACGATTTGTCGAGATGATTAGATTGAGTACGACACATCCAGAGCCTGGGGCAAAATCATGTCACGTGCCACTGCGTCCGCGCTGTTCGTCACCACGTCTAAGTGATGACAGTAAAGCCTCACATACACATCAGTTAAATAGCGTTGCCACAATAATTAAATGTACAAATCATGTAATTCTATATTAAGTTAATTGTCCACAAACAACGGTATATATCAAAATTAACTAAACATTCCATTTAATTATGATAAAAAAGAGCTTATTACGGAGATCTGACGCGGCGACGCAGCCATGTGTGACGGCGACGACCGTGACAGCATCACAGGTTCTCTTGATCGGCGACGTCGCTCAGTGGCGCGTGTACTTCCTGGTCGGGGCGACAACACGGCGGGGCTCTTGGCAACAGAGCACGATGGGGCTCTCGACGACAGAGCAAGGCGGGGCTCTCGACGACAGAACACGGCGTGGCTCTCGACGACAGAACACGACGGAGCTCTCGACGATCGTCCTAGTCGAATCACTTCGACGGTGCTCCTTATTTATGTAAGTAATACGGTGAAACAGTTTAAACTTTCTTAAGACTAAGTCTTATTGGAGAATATATGTGTATGCTGTTATGTTGTATATTTGTGAGCGTGCGTGCGTGCGTGCGTGCGTGCGTGCGTGCGTGCGTGCGTGCATGCGTGCGCGAGCAGCGCAGCGCACTAAGCCGGTTTGTTAGTTTATCTCAATCACAGTAGCACATTATGCAGCCTTTGCTGTGAGTTTTGAGAATGTAAGATCATAAGCTAGATTAGGCTAGGCTTGTTGAGGGTCTCAAATCAGTCGTAGTTATATGTCGTTCTACTTACGAAGCGGGGGGGGGACGGGGCGGGGGGGGGGACGACACAGGTCACGTCTTACTTGTGTCCCCGGAATAAAGTGTGCCTACGTTACTCGTGGCACAGTTGACCTATTAATGTGACCTACTAATGAACGCTGTCAATGTTTTTTGTGGTATTTCATTTGTATAACATCCACTGCAGAAAAGAAACACCTTTATTTATTTAGGCAGACAATCAGTGACAGTAACTGAATAAGTAATGACGAATATGACGGCTAGTGGCGGCGTCGGCAGTAGTAGTAGGACGACCTTGGGCAGCACGGCCTCCTTGGGGGTGATACGGCCTCCTGGGGGTGATACGGCCTCTTGGGGGTGATACGGCCTCCTGGGAGTGATACGGCCTCTGGGGGGTGATACGGCCTCTTGGGGGGTGATACGGCCTTTTAACGTAATACGTATTAAATCAGTAAAGTTGAAAACTTTTATATGCAGTTTTTGCTTAAATGTTTCACCAATAATAAAACTGGTGCACTCACTGTATTTCTGTTTTTAAACATGTTTCTAGTTTTATTTTATATTCATGGATATATTCTGGAATATGTATACAATAATTCCACTTACCTTGATATCGTTAATAATCTCTATAAGTTCCCTGCACATCTAGTTAACGCTATCTGTGCCCTCGTCAACTGTTCTAACCAGATGTACCCTTGCAGGAATGATGAAGTCCATCCATCATAAATAAGTTGTTTCTCCCAACACAACTCCCCACACAGGCCTATTTATGAATCCAACTCTCTCCCCCAGACACAGGAGTCGTACGGAATACTGGCGTACACCATGCGTACACCATGCGTACAGCAGACACAGAGCACGCGTACAGCCTCAAGTCGTATGTAGTATGTATACACGGTGGTGATTGTGGAGGGCGGGACGGGACGGGACGGGACGCAATGCCATTTGTTTTGTATTAGAATAGACGGTATTCACACGTGATTGGAATACGCACGCACGCACGCACGCACGCACGCACGCACGCACGCACGCACGCACGCACGCACGCACGCACGCACGCACGCACGCACGCACACGTTTTGTTTTCGATGTCATCGTAAAGATAATAACTATGCCTGCACTGCCGCTGGATGTATGCAGACATTGTGTATACTTTTCAAGTTATTAGAGTTTGTATGTACCCCATAGAGGTGTTTGTATGTACCCCATAGAGGTGTTTGTATGTACCCCATAGAGGTGTTTGTATGTACCCCATAGAGGTGTTTGTATGTACCCCATAGAGGTGTTTGTATGTACCCCATAGAGGTGTTTGTATGTACCCCATAGAGGTGTTTGTATGTACCCCATAGAGGTGTTTGTATGTACCCCATAGAGG
Source organism: Lamellibrachia columna (assembly GCA_963662155.1). NCBI lineage: Eukaryota > Metazoa > Annelida > Polychaeta > Sabellida > Siboglinidae > Lamellibrachia > Lamellibrachia columna. The sequence continues at coordinate 62,192,837 of OY759266.1, forward strand.
TGTTTGTATGTACCCCATAGAGGTGTTTGTATGTACCCCATAGAGGTGTTTGTATGTACCCCATAGAGGTGTTTGTATGTACCCCATAGAGGTGTTTGTGGATAGAAAGCGTGAATACATAACAAACACTAGCTACTATTGTAACAGTTGATCTACCCAGAGCCGCTGTTTTTGTGAAAGACTTGCTACATTATAGCAACATTGTTGTGCACAGCTTTAAATAGAACTAGAAAAGACCATTTACCTATATAATAATGTAGATCAGTGGGAAATACAATAGTACCTACAATTGTTACAACGTTATGATTGTTTTCTACGAGTGTTGCCAGTTATTTCACTTACGAACGCTTCGTGAAACCGGCAGTTGGACATGATATTTGGGGGAAGAATTGTCGTTGCCATTGGCATTGCCATTGGCATTGCCACACTAACACGTCAATTGGTAGTGCAAGGAGTCGTAAGTTCTTGCAGTGGTTGCCTTTTTATCCCGTGTGTGTGTATATATATATATATATATATATATATATATATATATATATATATATATATATATATACAGTGTATATATATATATATATATATATATATATATATATATATATATATATATATATATATATATATATATATATATATATATATATGTATATATGTATATATGTATGTATGTATGTATGTATGTATGTATGTATGTATGTATGTAATTATAATAATTAATATATATATGTGTGTGTGTGTGAGTGAGTGCGTGCGTGCGTGCGTGTGTACGCTACACGGTGCAAAACGTCGCTACATTTCCGTTATACTGCCTACGTTGCAAGACGTCGCTACGTCTAACTTGATCGTCACATGATATGTAGAACCAAACGCAGTGAGAACAATTAATTCACCATCAATCTTTATCGACACCAAGCAACATTCGGTTTAGTTTTGTCTTCTCAAAGTAATGGAAACGTTTCTGATTCGGTCGCAGCGAGGTGATAGTGCAATCTCACAAATAGTTGATATAACTTCTACGTGTCGTGAATCAGTAGAAGGGCTTGCGCTAAAAAGAAAACAAATAAACTATACAAACAATTACTAATACTAAACTCATCAAGCAACACAACGACAAATCGGATATGGCAGATTGAACCACTTTGGGAGAGAACAACCATCGACATAAATACTTTGGGAGAGAACAACCATCGACATAAATACTTTGGGAGAGAACAACCATCGACATAAATACTTTGGGAGAGAACAACCATCGACATAAATACTTTGGGAGAGAACAACCATCGACATAAATACCATTTACGACCGGATTACAACTAACTCGTTTTATCGGAAAGAAGCCACAATTACTGTCCCACTATGATATCGTTTTTCTTATTGGACAGTTAGCCAATATCTTTTATCATTTGACATTAAACAACACATTAAAGTATTCCACCGTTTAAATACATAAATAAAAGTTCTTTAATGCTAATCACTGCGCGTACAAACTAAAAGTCCATTAAAATATATAAATGAATACAACTGGAACTGCTTATCGATTAGGAACTGCTTAACTCCTTTTGTTTTGGTGCGTTGCAGAGCTTGGGTAGCCCGAGGATTTTAATGAAGTAGACATGTTTTATATTGTATTGTATCCGTGCATTTGGCACAGCTTTAATTGATTGGAATTTAGAGCGCGCATGAAATGAATTTGTGTCACAATGTAAAAGATCAGTGTTAACTGAATATTACTTATAGAACATAAATATTGTTATATCATGTTAAATAATTATCATGTCTCAAGTACCACCTACTTGTGGGGCGCCATAGCATACCGGTTAGAATGCCGGACTCTCAATCGAGAGAACCCGGTTTCAAATCCCACTGCTGTTGCTTCGAACCTTTGGCAAGTTTGATCACCCACGTTGCCACAGTTCACTCAGCTGTATAAAAGAGTACCAGGCTACAGTCAGTGGTGGATTTGTGAACGAATAGTCTTCGCGCAGTAATAGCCAGGGGGTGAAGTGTAAAGCGCTTTGAGCAGTCCTGAGGACTGGATACTGCGCTAAATAAGAACTTACCTTTTTATCTTTACCAGACTCATGTGTTATTTAGTGCTGGCACCTGGCGATTGTAGGCTACACTAAATATTACGGAATGGCAATAATTGTTGTTCACTATTTGAATGTATTTTGGCCCGACGGGGAGTGAAGGTGCCAATAGACAGCTGTGACACAAACAACCAACCATACGTTTTATAGCAAAACATGTCTATAGGATCCCATCGATACTGTTCTACTGCCAACCCATGCACATATCATCAGGACTCTGATGCCAACTCCAGTTCTCAGAGATGTGTCGCCGATGGGCAGATTGCGCGTACACAGGCCGGTATACACAAACGATTTATGTCCGACCTATTGGCCGACACGGTGTCAAGCAATATCGCAGTACAAGAATCGGTCGGGGAAACACACCCCCCCCCGTGTTCAATTAGCGACGCTAGTTTGTGGCTACGATTGTGTCGCCAGGATTGGGACGTAGACCTTTACTGCCCGTTACACGATCTTGTTGCTGGTGCCGATGTATAGGTCGTTAACGCGGTCGACGGTTCGTTTCTGTAACGTGATCAAGTACAGACGTCTCGCAGCCTTGTTCTCTACGTTGTAACGTGATCAAGTGCAGACGTCTCGCAGCCTTGTTCTCTACGTTGTAACGTGATCAAGTACAGACGTCTCGCAGCCTTGTTCTCTACGTTGTAACGTGATCAAGTGCAGACGTCTCGCAGCCTTGTTCTCTACGTTGTGACGTGATCAAGTGCAGACGTCTCGCAGCCTTGTTCTCTACGTTGTGACGTGATCAAGTGCAGACGTCTCGCAGCCTTGTTCTCTACGTTGTGACGTGATCAAGTGCAGACGTCTCGCAGCCTTGTTCTCTACGTTGTGACGTGATCAAGTGCAGACGTCTCGCAGCCTTGTTCTCTACGTTGTGACGTGATCAAGTGCAGACGTCTCGCAGCCTTGTTCTCTACGTTGTGACGTGATCAAGTGCAGACGTCTCGCAGCCTTGTTCTCTACGTTGTGACGTGATCAAGTGCAGACGTCTCGCAGCCTTGTTCTCTACGTTGTAACGTGATCAAGTGCAGACGTCTCGCAGCCTTGTTCTCTACGTTGTAACGTGATCAAGTGCAGACGTCTCGCAGCCTTGTTCTCTACGTTGTAACGTGATCAAGTACAGACGTCTCGCAGCCTTGTTCTCTACGTTGTAACGTGATCAAGTACAGACGTCTCGCAGCCTTGTTCTCTACGTTGTAACGTGATCAAGTACAGACGTCTCGCAGCCTTGTTCTCTACGTTGTAACGTGATCAAGTACATACGTCTCGCAGCCTTGTTCTCTACGTTGTAACGTGATCAAGTACATACGTCTCGCAGCCTTGTTCTCTACGTTGTAACGTGATCAAGTGCAGACGTCTCGCAGCCTTGTTCTCTACGTTGTAACGTGATCAAGTACAGACGTCTCGCAACCTTGTTCTCTACGTTGTAACGTGATCAAGTACAGACGTCTCGCAGCCTTGTTCTCTACGTTGTAACGTGATCAAGTACATACGTCTCGCAGCCTTGTTCTCTACGTTGTAACGTGATCAAGTACATACGTCTCGCAGCCTTGTTCTCTACGTTGTAACGTGATCAAGTACAGACGTCTCGTCTCGCAGCCTTGTTCTCTACGTTGTAACGTGATCAAGTACAGACGTCTCGCAGCCTTGTTCTCTACGTTGTAACGTGATCAAGTACATACGTCTCGCAGCCTTGTTCTCTACGTTGTAACGTGATCAAGTACATACGTCTCGCAGCCTTGTTATCTACGTTGTAACGTCTTCTATTCACTTCGGATCGCTCGTGAAAGTCGCGTTCTCGATGGCTATGAGTGCGAGTTCGCTTTTGAACCTGCCAGCGGCCTATTTACGAACTGTTTGGTTCTTTCCATTCGAAAGAACAATTCCCACAGTGACAAGTTAGAAAGTTAGAGCATTATGCTAATCTACTGATTCCTTTAGGAGGCATGGTGGGATCCCGTCAGTAGTAGAGAATGAGTTCCTAAACCCAAATCAGGAGCACACGTTCACGAATCACTTCCGGTTGCGCGCGCAGCCAATCAGAGCGCCCCCCCCCCAAGAGCGCAGCGCCTTCTGGGTAACCTAAGCGCCCCCTAGCGACTGGAGCTAATCCTAACCGTCTAGAGCGCCCCCCTGGCGACTGAATAAAATATTAATTTTAATTTTATTTGTAATTTTTTTTTTAATTATTTTTTATTTTTTTATTTTTTTTTATTTTAACTGCGCGCGCAGCCTCACAACCTTCTGGGTAGCCCGAGCGCCCCCTGGTCCGTAACCCTATCCATAACCCTAGAGTGTCCCCATTGACAAGCCGTTATAACGAAGCAATACTAATAGAAAAGCTACGCAATATTGTCCACAAACGTTACACAGAGGACTCTGAAGTCTCTTGCTATTATCATTAACAGGGTCATTAATAACTGAGATCAAAAGACCTAACGAGGAGACGAGAAACTAACAAAACACGATATCGTACTATATTTTCTTTATATGTAAATATTTAAAAATAATGCGCTCTTACACTTTATCCATAACTCCTACAGTTTACCCATAATTCCTACAATTTACCCATAATTCTCCTATTGAATAAGAGTACAAGGACATTAAAAAAAATTTTGTTGTTGAAAATAATGACACAATATCGTCCACAAACGTTAGACAGAGGAATCTAAAGTCTCTTGCCATACGCATATTTTCGTGTATATGTCAATATTGTTAAATAGTGCGCTCTTACACTTTACCCATACCTCCTACAGTTTACCCATAATTCCTACAATTTACCCATAATTCTCCTATTGAATAAGAGTACAAGGATATTTTATTAAATATTTAAAAATAATGACACAATATCGTCCACAAATGTTAGACAGAGGACTCTAAAGTCTCTTGCCATACGCATATTTTCTTTATATGTCAATATTGTTACACCGTCAACAGCACTCTGCAAATGATATTCACGTCGTGGAAATACGTGTTGATATATCGTATCGTCAGTCGAACGATAGCCGTCACTAGTGCGACTATAGTGCACACTACAGCTATCTGTCTAATTTTTATGCGTGTAGAATACACAGTACACAGTTAAAATACATATTCACTGTACCCACAGTAAACAACTAAAATACATAGCCACTGTACCCACAGTACACATGTAGAATACATAATAATAGTCACTGTACCCACAGTACACAACTACAATTCATAGTCACTGTACCCACATTACTCAGCTAGCATACATAGTCACTGTACCCACAGTGCACACCTAGTATACAATATTACTGAACCCAAAGTACACAGTTAGAATACATAGTAACTGTACCCACAGTACTCAACTATAATACATAGTCACTGTACCCACAGCACACAGCTAGAATACGTAGTCACTATACCCACAGTACACAAATTGAATACATATTCACTGTACCCAAAGTACAGAGCTAGAATACATAGTCACTGTCCCACAGTACACAGCTAGAATACATATTCACTGTATGTGCAATACACAGCTAGAATACATATTCTCTGTACCCACAGTACACAGCTAGAATATTTAGTCACTATACCCACAGTACACGGTTAGAATACATAGTCACTGTACAATAGTGCACAACTAGAATATAAAGTCACTATACCCACAGTACACAGCTAGAATATATAGTTATTGTACCCACAGTACACAGCTACAGTACATATTCACTGTACCCACAGTACACAGCTAGAAAACATAGTCACTTTACCCACAATACAGAGCTAGAATATATAGTCACTGTACCCAGAGTACACAACTAGAATACATAGTCACTGTAACCAGAGAACACAGATAGAAAACATAATCACTGTACCCACAGTGCACAGCTACAATTCATAATCACTGTACCCACAATACTCACCTAACATACATAGTCACTGTACCCACAGTACAGGGCTAGAATACATAGTCACTGTACCCACAGTACTCAGCTAACATACATAGTCACTGTACCCACAGTACACGGCTAGAATACATAGTTAATGTACGCACAGTACTCAACTATAATACATAGTCACTGTACCGAAAGTACACAGTACAAAGCTACAATTCATAGTCACTGGATCCACAGTACACATATAGAATACATAGTCACTGTACACAAGGTACATGTCTAGAATACATAGTAACTGTACCCACAGTACACAGCTAGAATACATAGTAACTGTACCCACAGTACTCAACTATAATACATAGTCACTGTACCGAAAGTACACAGTACAAAGCTACAATTCATAGTCAGTGGATCCACAGTACACATATAAAATACATAGTCACTGTACACAAGGTACATGTCTAGAATACATAGTAACTGTACCCTCAGTATACACCTAGAATACAATGTTACTGTACCCATAGTACACATCTAGAATACATAGTAACTGTACCCACAGTACTCAACTATAATACATAGTCACTGTACCCACAGCACACAGCTAGAATAGGTAGTCACTATACCCACAGTACACAACTAGAATATATATATATATATATATATATATATATATATATATATATATATATATATATATATATATATATATATATATATATATATATATATATATATATATTCACTGTACCCACAGTACAGAGCTAGAATACATAGTCACTGTCCCACAGTACACAGCTAGAATACATATAAACTGTACCCACAGTACACAGATAGAATACATAGTCACTGTATCCAGAGTACATAGCTAAATTACATAGTCACTTTACCCAAAGTACACAACTAGAATACGTAGTCACTGTACCCACTGTATGCAGCTAGAATACATATATATACATACTGTACCCAGAGTACACAACTAGAATAGACAGTCACTGTACCCACAGTACACAGCTAGAATACATAGACACTGTACCCACAGTACACATATAGAATATAAATTCACTGTACCCATAATACACTGCTAGAATACATAGTTACTCTACCTACAGTACACAGCTACAGTACATATTCACTGTACCCACAGAGCACAGCTAGAATACATAGTCACTGCACCCACATAACACATCTTTAATACATATATTCACTGTATGCACAGTACACAGCTACAGTACATAGCCACTCTAGCTACAGTACATTGATAGAATATATATTCACTGCACCAACAATACACAGCTAGAATTCATAGTCACTATACCCACATTACATAGAACTCAACTACAATTCGTAGTCACTGTATCCACAGTACACAGCTAGAATATATAGTCACTATACCCAGAGTGCACAACTAGAATACATAGTCACTGTACCCACAGTATGCAGCTAGAATACATATTTACTGTACACAAAGTACACAACTAGAAAACATACTCATTGTACCCACAATACACAGCAAGAATGCATAGTCACTGTACCCACAGTATACAGCTACAATTCGTAGACACTGTACCCACAGTACACAACTAAAATACATAGTCACTCAACCCACAGTACACAGCTAGAATGTATATTCACTGTACACACAGTACACAGTTAAATAGAATATTTAGTCACTGTACGAAGAGTACACAGCTAGAGTACATAGACCTGTACCCATAGTACACGGCTAGAATACATAGTCACTGTTCCCACAGTAGTCAGCTAGATTACATAATCACAATAACCACAGTTCACAGCTAGAAAACATAATCAATGTAACCACAGTACACAGCTAAAGTACATAGTCACTGTACCAACAGTACTCTGCTACAGTACATAGTCACTGTACCCACATTACACAGCTAGAATATTTAGTCACTGTATCCAGAGTACACAGCTATAATACTTAGTCACTGTACAAAGAGTACACAGCTATAATACATATTCACTGTACCCAAAGTACACAGCTAGAATACATAGTCACTGTACCCACAGTATACAGCTACAATTCAAAGTCACTCAACCCATAGTACAACGCTATAATACATATACACAGTACACAGTTAAAATACATATTCACTGTACCCACAGTAAACAACTAGAATACATAGCCACTGTACCCACAGTACACATGTAGAATACATAATAATAGTCACTGTACCCACAGTACACCACTACAATTCATAGTCACTGTACCCACATTACTCAGCTAGCATACATAGTCACTGTACCCACAGTGCACAACTAGTATACAATATTACTGTACCCAAAGTACACAGTTAGAATACATAGTAAATGTACCCACAGTACTCAACTATAATACATAATCACTGTACCCACAGTGCACAGCTAGAATACGTAGTCACTATACCCACAGTACACAAATAGAATACATATTCACTGTACCCACAGTACAGAGCTAGAATACATAGTCACTGTCCCACAGTACACAGCTAGAATACATATTCACTGTACGTGCAATACACAGCTAGAATACATATTTTCTGTACCCACAGTACACAGCTAGAATATTTAGTCACTATACCCACAGTACACGGTTAGAATACATAGTCACTGTACAATAGTGCACAACTAGAATATAAAGTCACTATACCCACAGTACACAGCTAGAATATAAATAGTTATTGTACCCACAGTACACAGCTACAGTACGTATTCACTGTACCCACAGTACACAGCTAGAATACATAGTCACTTTACCCACAATACAGAGCTAGAATATATAGTCACTGTACCCAGAGTACACAACTAGAATACATAGTCACTGTAACCAGAGAACACAGCTAGAAAACATAATCACTGTACCCACAGTGCACAGCTACAATTCATAATCACTGTACCCACAATACTCACCTAACATACATAGTCACTGTACCCACAGTACAGGGCTAGAATACATAGTCACTGTGCCCACAGTACTCAGCTAACATACATAGTCACTGTACCCACAGTACACGGCTAGAATACATAGTAACTGTACCCACAGTACTCAACTATAATACGTAGTCACTGTACCGAAAGTATACAGTACAAAGCTACAATTCATAGTCACTGGATCCACAGTACACATATAGAATACATAGTCACTGTACACAAGGTACATTTCTAGAATACATAGTAACTGTACCCTCAGTATACACCTAGAATACAATGTTACTGTACCCATAGTACACATCTAGAATACATAGTAACTGTACCCACAGTACTCAACTATAATACATAGTCACTGTACCCACAGCACACAGCTAGAATAGGTAGTCACTATACCCACAGTACACAACTAGAATATATATATATATATATATATATATATATATATATATATATTCACTGTACCCACAGTACAGAGCTAGAATACATAGTCACTGTCCCACAGTACACAGCTAGAATACATATACACTGTACCCACAGTACACAGATAGAATACATAGTCACTGTATCCAGAGTACATAGCTAAATTACATAGTCACTTTACCCAAAGTACACAACTAGAATACGTAGTCACTGTACCCACTGTATGCAGCTAGAATACATATATATACATACTGTACCCAGAGTACACAACTAGAATAGACAGTCACTGTACCCACAGTACACAGCTAGATTACATAGTCACTTTACCCACAGTGCACATATAGAATATAAATTCACTGTACCCATAATACACTGCTAGAATACATAGTTACTCTACCCACAGTACACAGCTACAGTAAATAGTCACTGTACACACAGTACACAGCTAGAATACATAGACACTGTACCCACAGTGCACAGCTAGAATACATAGTCACTGTACCCACATAACACAGCTTTAATACATATATTCACTGTATGCACAGTACACAGCTACAGTACATAGCCACTGTATCTACAGTACATTGATAGAATATATATTCACTGCACCAACAATACACAGCTAGAATTCATAGTCACTATACCCACATTACATAGAACTCAGCTACAATTCGTAGTCACTGTATCCACAGTACAGAGCTAGAATACACAGTCACTGTACCCACAGTACACAGCTAGAATATATAGTCACTATACCCAGAGTACACAACTAGAATACATAGTCACTGTACCCACAGTATGCAGCTAGAATACATATTTACTGTACACAAAGTACACAACTAGAAAACATAGTCATTGTACCCACAATACACAGCAAGAATGCATAGTCACTGTACCCACAGTATACAGCTACAATTCGTAGACACTGTACCCACAGTACAAAACTAAAATACATAGTCACTCAACCCACAGTACACAGCTAGAATGTATATTCACTGTACACACAGTACACAGTTAAATAGAATACTTAGTCACTGTACGAAGAGTACACAGCTAGAGTACATAGACCTGTACCCATAGTACATGGCTAGAATACATAGTCACTGTTCCCACAGTAGTCAGCTAGATTACATAATCACAATAACCACAGTTCACAGCTAGAATACATAATCAATGTAACCACAGTACACAGCTAAAGTACATAGTCACTGTACCCACAGTACTCTGCTACAGTACATAGTCACTGTACCCACATTACACAGCTAGAATACTTAGTCACTGTATCCAGAGTACACAACTTTAATACTTAGTCACTGTACAAAGAGTACACAGCTATAATACATATTCACTGTACCCAAAGTACACAGCTAGAATACATAGTCACTGTACCCACAGTATACAGATACAATTCAAAGTCACTCAACCCATAGTACAACGCTATAATACATATACACAGTACACAGTTAAAATACATATTCACTGTACCCACAGTAAACAACTAGAATACATAGCCACTGTACCCACAGTACACATGTAGAATACATAATAATAGTCACTGTACCCACAGTACACCACTACAATTCATAGTCACTGTACCCACATTACTCAGCTAGCATACATAGTCACTGTACCCACAGTGCACACCTAGTATACAATATTACTGTACCCAAAGTACACAGTTAGAATACATAGTAAATGTACCCACAGTACTCAACTATAATACATAGTCACTGTACCCACAGTGCACAGCTAGAATACGTAGTCACTATACCCACAGTACACAAATAGAATACATATTCACTGTACCCACAGTACAGAGCTAGAATACATAGTCACTGTCCCACAGTACACAGCTAGAATACATATTCACTGTACGTGCAATACACAGCTAGAATACATATTTTCTGTACCCACAGTACACAGCTAGAATATTTAGTCACTATACCCACAGTACACGGTTAGAATACATAGTCACTGTACAATAGTGCACAACCAGAATATAAAGTCACTATACCCACAGTACACAGCTAGAATATATAGTTATTGTACCCACAGTACACAGCTACAGTACATATTCACTGTACCCACAGTACACAGCTAGAATACATAGTCACTTTACCCACAATACAGAGCTAGAATATATAGTCACTGTACCCAGAGTACACAACTAGAATACATAGTCACTGTAACCAGAGAACACAGCTAGAAAACATAATCACTGTACCCACAGTGCACAGCTACAATTCATAATCACTGTACCCACAATACTCACCTAACATACATAGTCACTGTACCCACAGTACAGGGCTAGAATACATAGTCACTGTAACCAGAGAACACAGCTAGAAAACATAATCACTGTACCCACAGTGCACAGCTACAATTCATAATCACTGTACCCACAATACTCACCTAACATACATAGTCACTGTACCCACAGTACAGGGCTAGAATACATAGTCACTGTACCCACAGTACTCAGCTAACATACATAGTCACTGTACCCACAGTACACGGCTAGAATATATAGTAACTGTACCCACAGTACTCAACTATAATACATAGTCACTGTACCGAAAGTACACAGTACAAAGCTACAATTCATAGTCACTGGATCCACAGTACACATATAGAATACATAGTCACTGTACACAAGGTACATGTCTAGAATACATAGTAACTGTACCCTCAGTATACACCTAGAATACAATGTTACTGTACCCATAGTACACATCTAGAATACATAGTAACTGTACCCACAGTACTCAACTATAATACATAGTCACTGTACCCACAGCACACAGCTAGAATAGGTAGTCACTATACCCACAGTACACAACTAGAATATATATATATATATATATATATATATATATATATATATATATATATATATATATATATATATATTCACTGTACCCACAGTACAGAGCTAGAATACATAGTCACTGTCCCACAGTACACAGCTAGAATACATATACACTGTACCCACAGTACACAGATAGAATACATAGTCACTGTATCCAGAGTACATAGCTAAATTACATAGTCACTTTACCCAAAGTACACAACTAGAATACGTAGTCACTGTACCCACTGTATGCAGCTAGAATACATATATATATATACATACTGTACCCAGAGTACACAACTAGAATAGACAGTCACTGTACCCACAGTACACAGCTAGAATACATAGTCACTTTACCCACAGTGCACATATAGAATATAAATTCACTGTACCCATAATACACTGCTAGAATACATAGTTACTCTACCCACAGTACACAGCTACAGTAAATAGTCACTGTACACACAGTACACAGCTAGAATACATAGACACTGTACCCACAGTGCACAGCTAGAATACATAGTCACTGTACCCACATAACACAGCTTTAATACATATATTCACTGTATGCACAGTACACAGCTACAGTACATAGCCACTCTAGCTACAGTACATTGATAGAATATATATTCACTGCACCAACAATACACAGCTAGAATTCATAGTCACTATACCCACATTACATAGAACTCAGCTACAATTCGTAGTCACTGTATCCACAGTACAGAGCTAGAATACACAGTCACTGTACCCACAGTACACAGCTAGAATATATAGTCACTATACCCAGAGTACACAACTAGAATACATAGTCACTGTACCCACAGTATGCAGCTAGAATACATATTTACTGTACACAAAGTACACAACTAGAAAACATAGTCATTGTACCCACAATACACAGCAAGAATGCATAGTCACTGTACCCACAGTATACAGCTACAATTCGTAGACACTGTACCCACAGTACAAAACTAAAATACATAGTCACTCAACCCACAGTACACAGCTAGAATGTATATTCACTGTACACACAGTACACAGTTAAATAGAATACTTAGTCACTGTACGAAGAGTACACAGCTAGAGTACATAGACCTGTACCCATAGTACACGGCTAGAATACATAGTCACTGTTCCCACAGTAGTCAGCTAGATTACATAATCACAATAACCACAGTTCACAGCTAGAATACATAATCAATGTAACCACAGTACACAGCTAAAGTACATAGTCACTGTACCCACAGTACTCTGCTACAGTACATAGTCACTGTACCCACATTACACAGCTAGAATACTTAGTCACTGTATCCAGAGTACACAGCTTTAATACTTAGTCACTGTACCCAAAATACACAGCTAGAATACATAGTCACTGTACCCACAGTATACAGCTACAATTCAAAGTCACTCAACCCATAGTACAACGCTATAATACATATACACAGTACACAGTTAAAATACATATTCACTGTACCCACAGTAAACAACTAGAATACATAGCCACTGTACCCACAGTACACATGTAGAATACATAATAATAGTCACTGTACCCACAGTACACCACTACAATTCATAGTCACTGTACCCACATTACTCAGCTAGCATACATAGTCACTGTACCCACAGTGCACACCTAGTATACAATATTACTGTACCCAAAGTACACAGTTAGAATACATAGTAAATGTACCCACAGTACTCAACTATAATACATAGTCACTGTACCCACAGTGCACAGCTAGAATACGTAGTCACTATACCCACAGTACACAAATAGAATACATATTCACTGTACCCACAGTACAGGGCTAGAATACATAGTCACTGTCCCACAGTACACAGCTAGAATACATATTCACTGTACGTGCAATACACAGCTAGAATACATATTTTCTGTACCCACAGTACACAGCTAGAATATTTAGTCACTATACCCACAGTACACGGTTAGAATACATAGTCACTGTACAATAGTGCACAACTAGAATATAAAGTCACTATACCCACAGTACACAGCTAGAATATATATAGTTATTGTACCCACAGTACACAGCTACAGTACGTATTCACTGTACCCACAGTACACAGCTAGAATACATAGTCACTTTACCCACAATACAGAGCTAGAATATATAGTCACTGTACCCAGAGTACACAACTAGAATACATAGTCACTGTAACCAGAGAACACAGCTAGAAAACGTAATCACTGTACCCACAGTGCACAGCTACAATTCATAATCACTGTACCCACAATACTCACCTAACATACATAGTCACTGTACCCACAGTACAGGGCTAGAATACATAGTCACTGTACCCACAGTACTCAGCTAACATACATAGTCACTGTACCCACAGTACACGGCTAGAATACATAGTTAATGTACGCACAGTACTCAACTATAATACATAGTCACTGTACCGAAAGTACACAGTACAAAGCTACAATTCATAGTCACTGGATCCACAGTACACATATAGAATACATAGTCACTGTACACAAGGTACATGTCTAGAATACATAGTAACTGTACCCACAGTACACACCTAGAATATATATTCACTACACACTCTGTACACAGCTAAAAATACAAAATATTCACAGTATCTCCAGTACATAGCTATAGTGCATTGTCACTACAACTCCAGTACACGATTAGAATAGACAGTTACTGCTCACCCAGGACATGGCTCGAAATACATGGTCGCTGCACCCTCAGTACATAACTGGAATACATAACCACTACACCCTCAGTACGTAGCTAGAATACAAAATCAAACAATTTCGCACAACTTCACACAACGTTGCACAACATTATACAACTTCACACAACGTCGCACTACTTCGCACAACTTCGCACAACTTCAGACAACTTCGCACAACTTCAAACAACTTCTGGCGAACAAACTAACAAAATGACACCATCTCAGCATACATTTATTTATTTTATGATAATGTCTCCATCCTGCTTTTCTGTTTCTCACCATCTCAGCATACCTTTATTTATTTTATGACACTGTCTCCAGCCTGCCTTGCTTTTTCTCAGCATCTCAGCATATATTTCTGTACTTTATGACACTGTCTCTAGCCTGCCTTGCTCTGTCTCACCATCTCATGCACTGTCACACACAACTTGAAAAAGGTGTTGTATTCTTGTTAGTGACACCCCTCTACATATGGACAAGCTCCATAGAGTAGTAGTGAGTCGAGTGTAGCCATTTCCTTCTGGTTCCCACACCTCACCACCCCCACCATAGAGTAATGAGACGAGTATAGCCATCTGACCACCCCCACGCACGCACGCACGCACGCACGGCATTCACCTTCTGTCTATAGACCTGAACATATATATCACACCACCCCACACTGTATAGTAGTACACATACCTCCATAGAGACAGATACCTGTGGCAGCCAGCATGTCTAACACATATCTCCACAGAGACAGAGACCTGTGGTCTGTGGCAGCCAGCGTATCTGACACATACCTCCATAGAGACAGAGACCTATGGCAGCAAGAATTTCTGATACATACCTCGATCCATAGAGTAGTAGTGAGTCGAATGTACCAATTACCTTCTGGTTTCCACACCTCACCACCCCACCATAGAGTAATGAGAGGAGTATAGCCATCTGACCACCCCCACGCACGCTTGGTGTTGTATTCTCGCTAGTGACTCCCCTCTACATATGGACAAGCTCCATAGAGTACTAGTTGTGTGCTGTGGGTACAGTGACTATGTATTCTAGTTGTGTACTGTGGGTACAGTGACTATGTATTCTAGCTGTGTGCTGTGGGTACAGTGACCATGTTCTTTAACTGCATGACCTGCTATTTTCTTTTACTGTGACATTTCTGTGTATTTTTATTTAACTGCGTGACATTTTACCAGCCTTAGCTAATGCGGTTTGCCACACATGTAACGCTGTTTTCTAAGTGTGTAACACATTCACTATGTAGTAACGCGTTTAGCTATTCTTCCAATGGCATACACAGCGCTGTCACCACAGCATGTACCACACGTTGGCCTTTTGTCCATTACTAGCCACCACTTCCACCATTTACCTCCGTCTGACTGTCCCTAAGAGCAACTCCATACATCGCCCCTACATTCACCTGTTGACACATATTTCCATAGAGGCAGATACCTAAGGCAGCTAGAATTTCTGATACATACCTCGATCCATAGAGTAGTAGTGAGTCGAATGTACCAATTACCTTCTGGTTTCCACACCTCACCACCCCCACCATAGAGTAATGAGACGAGTATAGCCATCTGACCACCCCCACACACGCTTGGTGTTGTATTCTCGCTAGTGACACCCCTCTATATATGGACAAGCTCCATAGAGTAGTGGTGAGTCGAGTGTAGCCATTACCTTCTGGTTCCCACACGCCACCACCCCCACCATAGAGTAATGATACAGTCACCAAGGGGCGCAGGGGCGCGCGCGGGGGTGGTAATACACCTTTTTCCGCGTAATACACCTTTTTCCTGTAATCGCGCGCACGCCCCTGTGCCCATTGTCAGAGATACTGTGAATATTTTGTATTTTTTAGCTGTGTACAGAGTGTGTAGTGAATATATATTCTAGGTGTGTACTGTGGGTACAGTTACTATGTATTCTAGACATGTACCTTGTGTACAGTGACTATGTATTCTATATGTGTACTGTGGATCCAGTGACTATGAATTGTAGCTTTGTACTGTGTACTTTCGGTACAGTGACTATGTATTATAGTTGAGTACTGTGCGTACATTAACTATGTATTCTAGCCGTGTACTGTGGGTACAGTGACTATGTATGTTAGCTGAGTACTGTGGGTACAGTGACTATGTATTCTAGCCCTGTACTGTGGGTACAGTGACTATGTATGTTAGGTGAGTATTGTGGGTACAGTGATTATGAATTGTAGCTGTGCACTGTGGGTACAGTGATTATGTTTTCTAGCTGTGTTCTCTGGTTACAGTGACTATGTATTCTAGTTGTGTACTCTGGGTACAGTGACTATATATTCTAGCTCTGTATTGTGGGTAAAGTGACTATGTATTCTAGCTGTGTACTGTGGGTACAGTGAATACGTACTGTAGCTGTGTACTGTGGGTACGATAACTATATATATTCTAGCTGTGTACTGTGGGTATAGTGACTTTATATTCTAGTTGTGCACTATTGTACAGTTACTATGTATTCTAACCGTGTACTGTGGGTATAATGACTAAATATTCTAGCTGTGTACTGTGGGTACAGAAAATATGTATTCTAGCTGTGTATTGCACGTACAGTGAATATGTATTCTAGCTGTGTACTGTGGGACAGTGACTATGTATTCTAGCTCTGTACTGTGGGTACAGTGAATATGTATTCTATTTGTGTACTGTGGGTATAGTGACTACGTATTCTAGCTGTGCACTGTGGGTACAGTGACTATGTATTATAGTTGAGTACTGTGGGTACATTTACTATGTATTCTAACTGTGTACTTTGGGTACAGTAATATTGTATACTAGGTGTGCACTGTGGGTACAGTGACTATGTATGCATGCTGAGTAATGTGGGTACAGTGACTATGAATTGTAGTGGTGTACTGTGGGTACAGTGACTATTATTATGTATTCTACATGTGTACTGTGGGTACAGTGGCTATGTATTCTAGTTGTTTACTGTGGGTACAGTGAATATGTATTTTAACTGTGTACTGTGTATATGTATTATAGCGTTGTACTATGGGTTGAGTGACTTTGAATTGTAGCTGTATACTGTGGGTACAGTGACTATGTATTCTAGCTGTGTACTTTGGGTACAGTGAATATGTATTATAGCTGTGTACTCTTTGTACAGTGACTAAGTATTATAGCTGTGTACTCTGGATACAGTGACTAAGTATTCTAGCTGTGTAATGTGGGTACAGTGACTATGTACTGTAGCAGAGTACTGTGGGTACAGTGACTATGTACTTTAGCTGTGTACTGTGGTTACATTGATTATGTATTCTAGCTGTGAACTGTGGTTATTGTGATTATGTAATCTAGCTGACTACTGTGGGAACAGTGACTATGTATTCTAGCCGTGTACTATGGGTACAGGTCTATGTACTCTAGCTGTGTACTCTTCGTACAGTGACTAAGTATTCTATTTAACTGTGTACTGTGTGTACAGTGAATATACATTCTAGCTGTGTACTGTGGGTTGAGTGACTATGTATTTTAGTTTTGTACTGTGGGTACAGTGTCTACGAATTGTAGCTGTATACTGTGGGTACAGTGACTATGCATTCTTGCTGTGTATTGTGGGTACAATGACTATGTTTTCTAGTTGTGTACTTTGTGTACAGTAAATATGTATTCTAGCTGCATACTGTGGGTACAGTGACTATGTATTCTAGTTGTGTACTCTGGGTATAGTGACTATATATTCTAGCTGTGTACTGTGGGTACAGTGACTGTGTATTCTAGCTCTGTACTGTGGATACAGTGACCACGAATTGTAGCTGAGTTCTATGTAATGTGGGTATAGTGACTATGAATTCTAGCTGTGTATTGTTGGTGCAGTGAATATATATTCTATCAATGTACTGTAGATAGAGTGGCTATGTACTGTAGCTGTCCATTTGTCCATTGTAGCGACACAAGAAGTCACGTTAAAACAACTTTATTGATAGAGCGAAATGGCACGTGTGTCGATCGTTTGTAGCCGGAAATGCGAGAGACACTAAGGGGTGCTATCATAAGTAGCCGACCGCTGCACAACCCCCCTTAGCACCCGTCACCCGGGGCATAGCGTTCTGGTCGTCTGATTTGGCGGCCAGATCGTGTGTGCACGGCAGCTGGACGGCCCCGGGGGGCTTGCTTAGCTGCATCGACTGGAATATCCGAGTCGAGATGGGCAGGTTTCAGGCGATCGATGCTGACGCGGTCGTGTCGATTGCCGTAGTCGAGTACGAACGACTTCTCGCCGTGCGTCAATACCTTGTAGGGTCCCTCGTACGGCGGTGTGAGGGGTGGACGGTGGCTGTCGCGGCGCACAAAGACGTAGGCGCTGTGTTCCAGAGTGGACGGCACAGACGACGGTCTGGTGCCGTGCGGGATGGAAGGTGTCGGTGCCAGGTCGCGAACCCTTTCGCGTAGTTGCGGAAGGAACCGTGCTGCCTCCTTTTTTTTTTTTTTTTTTTTTTTTTTTTTCAGCGCGAACTGGGCCTCCGCCTGTTGTAACCACACCCAGGGTTGGTCGATCCAAAAGACCGGCAGTTTCAATGCGACTGCGTTCGGGTCCGGCATTTCCATTGTGCTAGCCGTGCGCTAGCTGTGCAGTAGAGCGTGACCGGCGCGTTAAGCGCTGGTCTTCGGACTGTCTATTCTAGTTGTGTACTCTGGGTACAGTATGTATATATATGTATTCTAGCTGCATACAGTGGGTACAGTGACTACGTATTCTAGTTGTGTACTTTGGGTAAAGTGACTATGTAATTTAGCTATGTACTCTGGATACAGTGACTATGTATTCTATCTGTGTACTGTGGGTACAGTGTATATGTATTCTAGCTGTGTACTGTGGGACAGTGACTATGTATTCTAGCTCTGTACTGTGGGTACAGTGAATATATATATATATATATATATATTCTAGTTGTGTACTGTGGGTATAGTGACTACCTATTCTAGCTGTGTGCTGTGGGTACAGTGACTATGTATTATAGTTGAGTACTGTGGGTACAGTTACTATGTATTCTAGATGTGTACTGTGGGTACAGTAACATTGTATTTTAGGTGTATACTGAGGGTACAGTTACTATGTATTCTAGACATGTACCTTGTGTACAGTGACTATGTATTCTATATGTGTACTGTGGATCCAGTGACTATGAATTGTAGCTTTGTACTGTGTACTTTCGGTACAGTGGCTATGTATTATAGTTGAGTACTGTGGGTACAGTTACTATGTATTCTAGCTGCGTACTGTGGGTACAGTTACTATGTATTCTAGACATGTACCTTGTGTACAGTGACTATGTATTCTATATGTGTACTGTGGATCCAGTGACTATGAATTGTAGGTTTGTACTGTGTACTTTCGGTACAGTGGCTATGTATTATAGTTGAGTACTGTGGGTACAGTTACTATGTATTCTAGCTGCGTACTGTGGGTACAGTTACTATGTATTCTAGACATGTACCTTGTGTATAGTGACTATGTATTCTATATGTGTACTGTGGATCCAGTGACTATGAATTGTAGCTTTGTACTGTGTACTTTCGGTACAGTGACTATGTATTATAGTTTATTACTGTGCGTACATTAACTATGTATTCTAGCCGTGTACTGTGGGTACAGTGACTATGTATGTTAGCTGAGTACTGTGGGTACAGTGACTATGTATTCTAGCCCTGTACTGTGGGTACAGTGACTATGTATGTTAGGTGAGTATTGTGGGTACAGTGATTATGAATTGTAGCTGTGCACTGTGGGTACAGTGATTATGTTTTCTAGATGTGTTCTCAGGTTACAGTGACTATGTATTCTAGTTGTGTACTCTGGGTACAGTGACTATATATTCTAGCTCTGTATTGTGGGTAAAGTGACTATGTTTTCTAGCTGTGTACTGTGGGTACAGTGAATATGTACTGTAGCTGTGTACTGTGGGTACAATAACTATATATTCTAGCTGTGTACTGTGGGTACAGTGACTTTATATTCTAGTTGTGCACTATTGTACAGTGACTATGTATTCTAACCGTGTACTGTGGGTATAGTGACTAAATATTCTAGCTGTGTACTGTGGGTACAGAGAATATGTATTCTAGCTGTGTACTGTGGGACAGTGACTATGTATTCTAGCTCTGTACTGTGGGTACAGTGAATATGTATTCAATTTGTGTACTGTGGGTATAGTGACTACGTATTCTAGCTGTGTGCTGTGGGTACAGTGACTATGTATTATAGTTGAGTACTGTGGGTACAGTTACTATGTATTCTAACTGTGTACTTTGGGTTCAGTAATATTGTATACTAGGTGTGCACTGTGGGTACAGTGACTATGTATGCTAGCTGAGTAATGTGGGTACAGTGACTATGAATTGTAGTGGTGTACTGTGGGTACAGTGACTATTATTATGTATTCTACATGTGTACTGTGGGTACAGTGGCTATGTATTCTAGTTGTTTACTGTGGGTACAGTGAATATGTATTTTAACTATGTACTGTGTATTCTACACGCATAAAAATTAGACAGATAGCTGTAGTGTGCACTATAGTCGCACTAGTGACGGCTATCGTTCGACTGACGATACGATATATCAACACGTATTTCCACGACGTGAATATCATTTGCAGAGTGCTGTTGACGGTGTAATAATATTGACATATAACGAAAATATGCGTATGGCAAGAGACTTTAGAGTCCTCTGTCTAACGTTTGTGGACGATATTGTGTCATTATTTTCAAATATTTAATAAAATGTCCTTGTACTCTTATTCAATAGGAGAATTATGGGTAAATTGTAGGAATTATGGGTAAACTGTAGGAGTTATGGGTAAAGTGTAAGAGCGCACTATTTAACAATATTGACATATAACGAAAATATGCGTATGGCAAGAGACTTTAGAGTCCTCTGTCTAACGTTGATGGACGATATTGTGTAATTATTTTCAAAAATGTTTTTTTATAAAATGTCCTTGTACTCTTATTCAATAGAAGAATTATGGGTAAATTGTAGGAATTATGGGTAAACTGTAGGAGTTATGGATAAAGTGTAAGAGCGCATTATTTTTAAATATTTACATATAAAGAAAATATAGTACGATATCGTGTTTTGTTAGTTTCTCGTCTCCTCGTTAGGTCCTTTGATCTCAGTTATTAATGACCCTGTTAATGATAATAGCAAGAGACTTCAGAGTCCTCTGTCTAACGTTTGTGGACAATATTGTGTAGCTTTTCTATTGCTTCGTTGTAACGGCTTGTCAATGGGGACAATCTAGGGTTATGGATAGGGTTACGGACCAGGGGGCGCTCGGGCTACCCAGAAGGTTGTGAGGCTGCGCGCGCAGTTAAAATAAAAATAATAATAATAAAAAAAAAAAAAATAATAAAAATAAATAAATAAATAAATAAATAAATAAATTACAAATAAAATTAAAATTAATATTTAATTCAGTCGCCAGGGGGCGCTCTAGACGGTTAGGATTATCTCCAGTCGCTAGGGGGCGCTTAGGTTACCCAGAAGGCGCTGCGCTCTTGGGGGGGCGCTCTGATTGGCTGCGCGCGCAACCGGAAGTGATTCGTGAACGTGTGCTCCTGATTTGGGTTTAGGAACTCATTCTCTACTACTCCCTTCTACTCTAATTGATTTGTTTTCATTTGCCATCTTTATTTCCTTAGTTATCATTATATTGTTGGAGTTACCATTGACTGTCCTAAGTAATTCATCAACTGCATTTACATATCGACATGCTAAAACTGCCGCGATCTTTTCTGTAAGACAGGGCCTATCCCAAATAAAATTAGTTTCTTCTTTTCCATCAGAGCTTCCAAAGTATCTATGGAGCCAACCCCCACAACTGGTGTACGTATGAAGCCATCCCCTGCTTACATGGCTGGGTACGTATGAAGCCAACCCTGCCTACATGGCTGGGGTACGTATGAAGTCACCCTCTGCCTACATGGCTGGGGTACGTATGAAGCCACCCCTGCCTACACGGCTGATGTACGTAGGAAGCCACCCCTGCCTACACGGCTGATGTAAGTATGAAGCCACCCTCTGCCTACACGACTGATGCACGTATGAAGCCACCCTCTGCCTACACGACTGATGCATGTATGAAGCCACCCTCTGCCTACACAACTGGTGTACCTTTGAAGCCACCCTCTGCCTACACGACTGATGCACGTATGAAGCCACCCTCTGCCTACACGACTGATGCACGTATGAAGCCACCCTCTGCCTACACGGCTGGTGTACGTATGAAGCCACCTTCTGCCTACACGACTGATGTACGTATGAAGCCACCCTCTGCCTACACGACTAATGCACGTATGAAGCCACCCTCTGCCTACACGGCTGGTGCACGTATGAAGCCACCCCCTGCCTGCACGGCTGATGTACGCATGAAGCCACCCTTGCCTACACGGCTGGTGTATGTAAGAAACCACCCGGCCTACACAGCTGGTGTACATAAGAAGCCACCCGGCCTACACGGCTGGTGTACGTATGAAGCCACCCCTGTCTATACAGCTGGTGTACGTATGAAGCCACCCCGGCATACACAATTGATGTATGTATGAAGCCACCCCGGCATACACAGCTGATGTACATATGAAGCCACCCGGCCTACACAGCTGATGTACGTATGAAGCCACCCCGGCCTACACAGCTGATGTACGTATGAAGCCACCCCGGCCTACACACATGGTGTACGTATGAAGCCACCCCTGCCTACACAACTGGTGTACTTATGAAGCCACCCCTGCCTACACAGCTGGTGTACGTATGAAGCCACCCGGTCTACACAGCTGATGTACGTATGAAGCCACCCCGGTCTACACAGCTGATGTACGTATGAAGCCACCCCGGCCTACACAGCTGGTGTACGTATGAAGCCACCCTGGTCTACCCAGCTGATGTACGTATGAAGCCACCCCGGCCTACACAGCTGGTGTACGTATGAAGCCACCCCGGTCTACACAGCTGATGTACGTATGAAGCCACCCCGGCCTACACAGCTGGTGTACGTATGAAGCCACCCCGGTCTACACAGCTGATGTACGTATGAAGCCACCCGGCCTACACAGCTGGTGTACGTATGAAGCCACCCGGCCTACACAGCTGGTGTACGTATGAAGCCACCCCGGCCTACACAGATGGTGTACGTATGAAGCCACCCCGGCCTACACAGCTGGTGTACGTATGAAGCCACCCCGGCTTACACAGCTGGTGTACGTATGAAGCCACCCCGGCTTACACAGCTGGTGTACGTATGAAGCCACCCCGGCCTACACAGCTGGTGTTCCCCTGCAGCGCCTCCATCATGAGGAAATAGCGGAAGAGCGAGTCTCGAGGCCAACAGAATGTTGTGTTGTCCTTCGCCAAGTTGCCCACTTTGCGCTCGACGATGTTTTGCCACTCTGCAACACGTGATCGAGCTTACAGTAGGCGATGTGATCCCGCCTTCCCGACGGTCTACACACGATCACAGGGCACGGAATGTGGTTGGTCAGCGGGTGAGATTACGAGACAGTTGTTTGGTTCCCAAGAACTGGGTGGATGACGACAGGTGGATGACACAACAGGTGGATGACACAACGGGTGACAACATGTAGATGACGCAACGGGTGACAACAGGTGGATGACACAACAGGTGGATGACACAACGGGTGACAACATGTAGATGACGCAACGGGTGACGACAGGTGGATGACACAACAGGTGGATGACACAAAGGGGTGACGACAGGTGGATGACACAACAGGTGGATGACACAACGGGTGACGACAGGTGGATGACACAATGTGTGGGGACAGGTCAAGTGGATGACACAACGGGTGACGACAGGTGGATGGCACAAGGCAGGGAAGCGTCGAGCATGGGAAAACGCCGAATTGGGATGGGTGTGTTGGCCTACTGACTTGTCAGTTAACATCACGATGATGATGATGATGATGATGATGATGATGATGATGTCAATTACAACAATCTGAACGATTACAGTCCTCGTAATTTTAACGAGTTTAACTATAACTAAGCTTCAATCATTGTAATAGTTTTTATTTGGTAAACGACCTGGCTTCACCGCATGCACGCATCAACACTACGACCACCAAGACAAACACAGCCACGGTGTACATCAACACTACGACCACCAAGACAAACACAACCACGGTGTACATCAACACTACGACCACCAAGACAAACACAACCACGGTGTACATCAACACTACGACCACCAAGACAAACACAACCACGGTGTACATCAACACTACGACCACCAAGACAAACACAACCACGGTGTACATCAACACTACGACCACCAAGACAAACACAACCACGGTGTACATCAACACTACGACCACCAAGACAAACACAACCACGGTGTACATCGATGAGAGAATATTGCCTCACTATCACTTGTCAAAGTTACGCAGAGCCGTGCATGTGCTCCTAACCGACATAATCCCTCACACGATTCATTATTATCATTCTCAAAGTTAGCGAAACATTTTCCTATACCATTTTCAACACATTGCATTAATACGCTGGGGTCGGTTACATTGGTTTGGGTTACACTGGGGTCCGTTACACTGGGTCGGCTATACTGGGGTCGGTTACACTTACAAAACACCGTTGTCATTAAAGATGTTGTGATAACAACGACTGAATGTGTTTACAGTCTCTTCAACAACGGATTCAACATGCTTTCATAGGCATGCTATCCTGTATGTGTAATACACTTGACCATACTTCGGTACACATTTCAAGGCTGTATTGATAGTTCAAGTAAATAACAAACGTTGCAAACTACATTTAGACAGGTGCGAGAAACGAGTAAGACAATTATAGATACATGAATTTAATATTGAAATAAAAAATTACACAAGTTTTTCAAAGGATAAAGGACATCAACAATGTTTCCAGGATCATGTAGTAAAATCAGTCAAATAATTTGTAAATGGCAAACGATGTTCAATTTTATATATATATATATATATATATATATATATATATATATATATATATATATATATATATATATATATATATATATATATATATATCATATTGTTGTATGCATTCGTTGACTTCATGTCAATACGTTGCATTGCACTTCATCATAACTTTCTATGAAAACAGAACATGTTGGCATATAAAACTGTTGGTCATTCTCCTCTATTGTTAAATGTCCATCTCTACGCGAACTATCGTTGAACCTGCAGCGACACCCAACGTGGGTACACATTACTATGCATATGCATACAACAATATGATATATATATATATATATATCATATTGTTGTATGCATTCGTTGACTTCATGTCAAATATATATGGCAGAAACTGTGCTTGTACTATATGTATGTAGATGGTACTTGTACTATAGGTATGTAGATGGTACTTGTACTATAGGTATGTAGTTGGTACTTGTACTATAGGTATGTAGATGGTACTTGTACTATAGGTATGTAGATGGTACTTGTACTATAGGTATGTAGATGGTACTTGTACTATAGGTAATTAGATGGTACTTGTACAATAGGTATGTAGATGGTACTTGTACTATAGGTATGTAGATGGTACTTGTACTATAGGTATGTAGATGGTAGTTGTACTATAGGTATGTAGATGGTACTTGTACTATAGGTATGTAGATGGTACTTGTACTATAGGTTTGTAGATGGTACTTGTACTATAGGTATGTAGATGGTACTTGTACTATAAGTATGTAGATGGTACTTGTACTATAGGTATGTAGTTGGTACTTGTACTATAGGTATGTAGATGGTACTTGTACTATAGGTATGTTGATGGTACTTGTACTATAGGTATGTAGATGGTACTTGTACAATAGGTATGTAGATGGTACTTGTACTATAGGTATGTAGATGGTACTTGTACTATAGGTATGTAGATGATACTTGTACTATAGGTATGTAGATGGTACTTGTACTATAGGTATGTAGATGGTACTTGTACTATAGATATGTAGATTGTACTTGTACTATAGGTATGTAGATGGTACTTGTACTATAGGTATGTAGATGGTACTTGTACTATAGGTATGTAGATGGTACTTGTACTATAAGTATGTAGATGGTACTTGTACTATAGGTATGTAGTTGGTACTTGTACTATAGGTATGTAGATGGTACTTGTACTATAGGTATGTAGATGGTACTTGTACTATAGGTATGTAGATGGTACTTGTACAATAGGTATGTAGATGGTACTTGTACTATAGGTATGTAGATGGTACTTGTACTATAGGTATGTAGATGGTACTTGTACTATAGGTATGTAGATGGTACTTGTACTATAGGTATGTAGATGGTACTTGTACTATAGGTATGTAGTTGGTACTTGACTATATGTATGTAGATGGTACTTGTACTATAGGTATGTAGATGGTACTTGTACTATAGGTATGTAGATGGTACTTGTACAATAGGTATGTAGATGGTACTTGTACTATAGGTATGTAGATGGTACTTGTACTATAGGTATGTAGTTGGTACTTGTACTATAGGTATGTAGATGGTACTTGTACTATAGGTATGTAGATGGTACTTGTACTATAGGTATGTAGATGGTACTTGTACAATAGGTATGTAGATGGTACTTGTACTATAGGTATGTAGATGGTACTTGTACTATAGGTATGTAGATGGTACTTGTACTATAGGTATGTAGATGGTACTTGTACTATAGGTATGTAGATGGTACTTGTACTATAGGTATGTAGATGGTACTTGTACTATAGGTATGTAGATGGTACTTGTACAATAGGTATGTAGATGGTACTTGTACTATAGGTATGTAGATGGTACTTGTACTATAGGTATGTAGATGGTACTTGTACTATAGGTAATTAGATGGTACTTGTACAATATGTATGTAGATGGTACTTGTACTATAGGTATGTAGATGGTACTTGTACTATAGGTATGTAGATGGTACTTGTACTATAGGTATGTAGATGGTAGTTGTACTATAGGTATGTAGATGGTACTTGTACTATAGGTATGTAGATGGTACTTGTACTATAGGTATGTAGATGGTACTTGTACTATAGGTTTGTAGATGGTACTTGTACTATAGGTATGTAGATGGTACTTGTACTATAGGTATGTAGATGGGTATTGAAATAGTGGAAAGCGCAATAACTATTGCGCTTGCGTAATTGACATACAACATGCATAAGATTCTTGAGTTGCCAAATAAGCAATTTACTTTGGATGAGGCAAGGCAATTCACATGCTCCATAAAACATATTTAACGTTACCTAATTTGAATAATTGTGTCAGTGACCAGTTTCACTTGTGTTTTAATATGCACAGACAGAGACAAATTTTCAAATAGTTCAATGTAGTAACAGCTAATGTTGTCCCGCTGACCTTTCTCATGCTTCTTTGTATACTGTCTAGTTTTCATCACATTGACGTTATCAGAAGACACCCTTCCTTACCCTATTCATCCAGGTAATACAAACTAAATTGACGTTATCAGGAGGCAATCTTCCTTACCCTATTCATCCAGGTAATACACACCACTTTGACGTTATTAGACAACACCCTTTCGTACCTTATTCATCCCGGTAATACACCCTACATTGACGTTATTAGAAGACACCCTTTCGTACCTTATTCATCCAGGTAATACACACTACATTGACGTTATTAGAAGACACCCTTCCTTACCATATTCATCAAGGTAATACACACTACATTGACGTTATTAGAAGACACCCTTCCTTACCATATTCATCAAGGTAATACACACTACATTGACGTTATTAGAAAACACCCTTTCTTACCTTATTCATCCAGGTAATACACACTACATTGACGTTATTAGAAGACACCCTTCCTTACCATATTCATCCCGGTAATACACACTACATTGACGTTATTAGAAGACACCCTTCCTTACCATATTCATCAAGGTAATACACCCTACATTGACGTTATTAGAAGACACCCTTTCTCACCTTATTCATCCAGGTAATACACACTACATTGACGTTATTAGAAGACACCCTTTCTTACCTTATTCATCCCGGTAATACACACTACATTAACGTCATTAGAAGACACCCTTCCTTACCATATTCATCCAGGTAATACACACTACATTGACGTTATTAGAAGACACCCTTCCTTACCATATTCATCAAGGTAATACACACTACATTGACGTTATTAGAAGACACCCTTCCTTACCATATTCATCAAGGTAATACACACTACATTGACGTTATTAGAAGACACCCTTTCTTACCTTATTCATCCCGGTAATACACACTACATTAACGTCATTAGAAAACACCCTTCCTTACCATATTCATCCAGGTAATACACACTACATTGACGTTATTAGAAAACACCCTTTCTTACCTTATTCATCCCGGTAATACACACTACATTGACGTTATTAGAAAACACCCTTCCTTACCATATTCATCCAGGTAATACACACTACATTGACGTTATTAGAAAACACCCTTTCTTACCTTATTCATCCCGGTAATACACACTACATTAACGTCATTAGAAGACACCCTTCCTTACCATATTCATCCAGGTAATACACACTACATTGACGTTATTAGAAGACACCCTTTCTTACCTTATTCATCCCGGTAATACACACTACATTAACGTCATTAGAAAACACCCTTCCTTACCATATTCATCCAGGTAATACACACTACATTGACGTTATTAGAAGACACCCTTTCTTACCTTATTCATCCCGGTAATACACACTACATTAACGTCATTAGAAGACACCCTTCCTTACCATATTCATCCAGGTAATACACACTACATTGACGTTATTAGAAGACACCCTTCCTTACCATATTCATCAAGGTAATACACACTACATTGACGTTATTAGAAGACACCCTTCCTTACCATATTCATCAAGGTAATACACACTACATTGACGTTATTAGAAGACACCCTTTCTTACCTTATTCATCCCGGTAATACACACTACTTTAACGTCATTAGAAAACACCCTTTCTTACCTTATTCATCCAGGTAATACACACTACATTGACGTTATTAGAAAACACCCTTTCTTACCTTATTAATCCAGGTAATACACCCTACATTGACGTTATTAGAAGACACCCTTCCTTACCATATTCATCCAGGTAATACACACTACATTGACGTTATCAGAAGACACCCTTCCTTACCCTATTCATCCAGGTAATACTACATTTCCTAGGTGTATCATCATAATCATGAATTACAGGTTATGCTAAACATTAAACAAAATAACGGAAATTAGGTTGGAATATATTCTTTACGACACACGCACCTAAAGCTGTCCCAGAAATCAAGCTCCTTCCTGTGCTTATAGAGCTGGGCGCTGAAAAAGATGACGCCGATAATTGCAAAGATGTAAGCGAAGACGAACAGGAGCACGGTGATGAAGACCATCTTCTGCAATGCACGAACATAAACACAGTGATGAATACCATCTTCTGCAATGCACGAACAAAAACACGTGACGAAGACCATCTCATGCAATTCACGAACAGAAACACAGTGATGAAGACCATCTTCTGCAATGCACGAACAGAAGTGTGTGTGTGTGTGTGTGTGTGTGTGTGTGTGTGTGTGTGTGTGTGTGTGTGTGTGTGTGTGTGTGTGTGCGTGTGTATGTTAATGTGCGTGCGTGTGTGCGTGTGTTATAATTACAGTTAATGTTTCTGCACACTGATGTAGCTTGACCGCAGTGACCTGTGGTATCAGGATGTCCCCCACTAATCCTGTACGTACGTGAGTAGATGTCAAAAGTGACCTACTTGGAACGCCTTCGTGACGGCCAGCACGATGAGGCGAACCTTCTGGAAGCGAGAGACCATCTTGATTGAGCGCAGGATGCGGTAGGTGCGCATGTTCTGTGCAATGACGGACACGTCGGACGTCGAGACCTTGGAAGGCCGCCCCATGCCTCCAGCAGACAGGTTGATGACCTCCGGCAAGATAGACTACGGCAAAATAACGATGAGGTCGATTTGTCAGGTTAACAATGAGTGTAGTAAGTTACATATCATAGTGTAGTAAGTTATATATCAGCACGCACGCTCGCACGCCCGCACGCCCGCTCGCCCGCTCGCCCGCACGCCCGCACGCCCGCACGCCCGCACGTCCGCACGCCCGCACGCCCGCACGCCCACCCGCACGCCCGCACGCCCGCACGCCCGCACGCCCGCACGCCCGCACGCCCGCACGCCCGCACGCCCGCACGCCCACCCGCACGCCCGCACGCCCGCACGCCCGCACGCGTGCTCGCCCGCACGCCCGCACGCCCGCTCGCACGCATGCGCGCTCGCGAAAACATCTACCATTGGCGTGACGACGAATGACACCTACCATTAACTTGACAACGAATGACATTTACCATTAACGTGACAACGAATGACATCTACCATTAACGTGACAACGAAGTCGAAGATGTTCCAGCGATTCTTCCAGAAATGCCAGAAGTTGTCGATCCACTTGAGCAGGATCTCGAGACAAAAGACGTAGAACGTCCAGTAGTCGAACATGTCCAGCACCAGCTTGAGCATCTCGATCGTATCGGTGCTGTTGGCGGGGTCGCTGATTTCTGTTTGCAGACAGCAGCGTGGTCTTAGGTTTGATTTTCATCAACGCATAATTTCTAATTCGCTCAAAACAACTTTTCTAACAACTTGTCCGCACTCGATAGATGAAATAACTGGTTGTCGTTTCGAATATCGATCCCATGCACAAATGTTTCTTCAGATTTTTGCGATAACGGCATATTCTATTACATATAATTACAATACAGTACACTGCATAAATGTTACGATTCTAGGGTGTAACTAGCTGCTAATTAAGTATTAAATGTTGTTTGTGTTATTGTATATAGTCTTCTGTGGACATGCGAGGCCAATATTGGTTTGGTTTACTGCTATTGTCCGAAACGTACCCAACAATAACCAATATATCAGTATATTTCGCCGGTCCATTGCACACATCTGGTGTCTTTGTTTACACTAACTTGCTTGTATTCCCACTAACCTGCTTGTATTATCACTAACCTGCCTGTATTCCCACTAACCTGCTTATATTCCAACTAACCTGCTTGTAATCCCACTAACATGCTGGCATTCCCACAAACCTGCCTGTATTCCAACTAACCTGCTTGTATTCCCACTAACCTGCTTGTATTCCATCTAGCCTGCTTGTATTCCCACTAACTTGCTTGTATTGACACTAACCTGCTTGTATTCGCACTAACCTGCTTATATTCCCACTAACCTGCTTGTATTCACACTAACCTGCTTGTATTCCCAACACGACCGTGTTACTAAGAATGAGCACCAGAATGACGTTTTGGAACCACGCGCCTGGACACAGGTGAAGGAAACGTTCGGACACACAGAAGTTTAAACTTGTTAAATGTTATTTAAAATGTCAATGTAACCATGTAATTGATCAACAGCGTCAGCTCCACCAGTAGTAAGAAGAGGAACTGTTTTGAATCACTGAGAATCTTCAGGTAGGTCAACGGAAATTGGCTGGTTCAGTGTGTTGACACGCCTCGTTATATACAATATAATATATACACATACATTCTAACTGTAGTGACTATATGCAAAATATAAACGATTAAACAGTGAAAGTTTATGCTTCTTATGTCGTCGTTAGGCTTGAAATGACATATGACAATTATGTTCTTAACAACCCGGAAATATCAAGCCAAATTTATATTTGATAAATCCACGTGGGAAATTGAGTAGAAAGGGTTGTTTTATGTAAATTCGATGGAGCGTACAGTGAGCTTCAATCCATATTTCAAGCCATATTTAAATTTGCCGAACTTTAACAAGGCCTCATTACTCAACCCATCAGAGGATAGCGACATAAACTAGTTCTTACATTGGCGGTTAATTTCTACAAACTCCGATAACATGTTCGTTGACTCTGATACTAAATATGAATGGACATGCTATCGATGTTAAAACGACTTTCCCTCCTTTGGAAGAAGATTGGATACATGATTTATTTTCTCCTCAGCAACACACGCTTCAGAAAGAATGAATGTAGATATTTTAGTACAAAAAACACGCTCTATAATCAAGATTGGAAATCTCGATTAAATAAATACGGTTATTATATATACATTCACAATATTTTTTTTTTTGAACGAAGGAACGAACGAACGAACGAACTGTGTGCACTGGAATACAAAATGCTGTCATGATGACCCAGTACACGCTGAGACGTGTCTCCTGTGGGCGTCCTAGCGGATACTCTTGAAGAGCCAGTGAGCCCACAGGTCGAGGGGCGGGTACTTGGAGTTCTTGTTCTTCACCCGGTTCTCTCGACGGTCGGTCACCGTCGCCCAGCGCGTGTCCTTGGAAGCGGGTTAGGGCGTGAGGATTCGTCGTGAACAACTTCACGGCCTTCCCGCTATCTGCAGGGTTACAAGGTGAAAAGTGGACATCAATACAAAGTGAAGAGTTGGACATCGATATAAGGCGAAGAGGTAGACATCGATACAAAGTGAAGAGGTAGACATTGTTACAAGGTGAAGAGGTGTACATCGATACTAGGTGAAGAGGTAGACATTGATACAAGGTAAAGAGGTAGACATCGATACAAGGTGAAGAGGTGGACATTGATGCAATGTGAAGAGGTAGACATCGATACAAGGTGGAGAGGTAGACATCGATACAAGGAGAAGAGGTGAACATCGATACAATGTGAAGAGATGGCCATCGATGTAAAGAGAAAAGGTGGACATCGTTACAAGGAGAAGAGGTAGACATCGATACAAGGAGAAGAGGTGGACATTGTTACAAGGACAAGAGGGGGATATCGATACAAGGAGAAGAGGTGGACATTGATACAAAGTGAACAGATGGAAATCAATACAAGGTGAAGAGGTGGACATTGTTACAAGGACAAGAAGGGGATATCGATAAAAAAAGAAGAGGTGGACATTGTTACAAGGACAAGAGGGGGATATCGATACAAGAAGAATAGGTGGACATTGTTACAAGGACAAGAGGGGGGTATCGATACAAAAAGAAGAGGTAAACATTGTTACAAGGAGAAGAGGTGGAAATCAATACAAGGTGAAGGGGTGGACATTGTTACAAGGACAAGAGTATCGATACAAGAAGAAGATTTAACAAGATTTAAAAAGATTTGCCATCCAAGCCAAAGGCCCAGATGGCAAGTGGACAAGGAAGCCATTGGCTTATCGAGAGTCCAACAATGTTCATTTACTTATAACCCGCCCTCCCGATGTATGTGTCAACTTTGTTTTTAAACATATTCACGCTGCTAGCAGTTACACAATCTGTAGACAATTTGTTCCATTCATTTATTGTCCTCTGTGAGAACGAGTGCTTCCTGATGTCCAATCTACATTGATCCTTTACTAATTTTACCTCATGTCCTCTAATTCTGCTATCCTTCTTGAGTGAGAAAAACATATTTCTATCAATATTTTCATACCCATTCAATATCTTAAAAACTTCAATCTGATCTCCTCTTAACCTCCTTGTCTCTAAAGTTGTTAAACCACATTCTTTCAGGCGTTCTTCATAACTAAGGTCTCTCAGTTCTTGAATCATTTTAGTTGCTCTCCTTTGTATGCGTTCAAGCGTATCTATATCCTTCTTACGATATGGTCTCCATGCTTGTATACAGTATTCTAAATGAGGTCTAACTATTGCTTTATAAAGAGGTATAATTAACTTTTTTCCCTTGTATGTTATGTTTCTTCTAATCAATCCAAGAATTTGATTTCCCTTTGAAGCTGCAATACCACACTGCTCTGAAACTTTCATATCAGCGCTTATTGTAACTCCTAAGTCCTTTTCTTTTACAGTAGTGCCCAGAACAGTATCTCCCATTTTATAGTTTACATTCAAATTCCCATGCCCTGTATGTAGGCATTTACATTTCCCAAAATTGAACAACATCTGCCATTTCTCAGACCATTTCACTAATCTGTCTAGATCGTTTTGTAAATGTTGTTTATCACCATCAGTATTAACCTTTCTAAACAGTTTTGTGTTATCTGCAAATTTCAGTACGTTACTTGTTATGCTGTCGTCCAAGTCATTGATATATATTAAGAATAATATAGGTCTTAACACTGATCCTTGAGGTACCCCACTCAAAACCGATTTCCAATTTGAAACTTCTCCATCTTCTACAACTCGTTGTCTTCTGTCAGTCAGCCATTGTTCTATCCAGTCAGTTATGCTATCCCCGATACCATGGGCTTTTAATTTAAGTAGTAATCTTTGATGTGGCACTTTGTCAAAAGCTTTCTGAAAATCTAAGTAGATAATATCTACTGGCGATCCCACGTCTATCCACTTAGTGATTTCTTCCAAAAAACATAACATATTTGTTAAGCATGACCTCGCTTTAAGGAATCCATGTTGAGATGAATTTAATAATTTATGCTTAACGAGGAAGTCCACCATATGGTCTTTAATTAACCATTCTAACCATTAACCAAATCACTGACGTTAAACTAACTGGTCTGTAATTCTCTTATTTCTCGAACCCTTTTGAAATAATGGTATGATGTTTGCTTCTTTCCATTCAAACGGAACAACTGCCTCTTTTAATGACAAGTTGAATACTCTTGCAAGTGGTATACTGATTTGTTCTACTGTTTCCATTAGTACTTTTGGAGGAATCCCATCCACTCCCGGTGATTTGTTATCCTTCATTGCCTTTATTTTCTTAGCTACAAATTCTGGAGTTACAACTAAAGGACCTAAATAGTCAGGTTTAGCCTCCTGAAATTTAGCATCAGCAACTGGTAATGAACTAATATCTTCTTTGGTAAACACTGAACTGAAGTAACCATTTAGGTCTTCCGCCATTAAAAACCCCTGTGATATTATATTTCCAGCACTGTCTTCTAGAGGTCCAACCTTGTCTTGTACGTTTTGTTTACTCCTGACATATGCATAAAAACTCTTGCTGTCATTTTTTATGTTACATGCTAGTTTTTGCTCATAGCTTCTTTTAGATTGTCTGATTTCAGTTGTAGCTGCATTAAGTGCCTCTTTGTAATTTGCATAGTCTTCTTCCTTTCTGGTACGCCTATAAACCCTCCACATAGTTTGTTTTAACACTATTTTTCTAATAGCCTCTTTTGACAAGTGTTTCTTTCTACACCGTTTTCCTTGTTTTTGGAAGGGAACAAATTTATCGATGATACTGTCAATTTCATATTTTAGAATATTCCAACATTCAATTGCGGTCTTATTCATCAGCATGTTATTCCGTTACTTGTTATGCTGTCGTCCAAGTCATTGATATATATTAAGAATAATATAGGTCTTAACACTGATCCTTGAGGTACCCCACTCAAAACCGATTTCCAATTTGAAACTTCTCCATCTTCTACAACTCGTTGTCTTCTGTCAGTCAGCCATTGTTCTATCCAGTCAGTTATGCTATCCCCGATACCATGGGCTTTTAATTTAAGTAGTAATCTTTGATGTGGCACTTTGTCAAAAGCTTTCTGAAAATCTAAGTAGATAATATCTACTGGCGATCCCACGTCTATCCACTTAGTGATTTCTTCCAAAAAACATAACATATTTGTTAAGCATGACCTCGCTTTAAGGAATCCATGTTGAGATGAATTTAATAATTTATGCTTAACGAGGAAGTCCACCATATGGTCTTTAATTAACCATTCTAACCATTAACCAAATCACTGACGTTAAACTAACTGGTCTGTAATTCTCTTATTTCTCGAACCCTTTTGAAATAATGGTATGATGTTTGCTTCTTTCCATTCAAACGGAACAACTGCCTCTTTTAATGACAAGTTGAATACTCTTGCAAGTGGTATACTGATTTGTTCTACTGTTTCTATTAGTACTTTTGGAGGAATCCCATCCACTCCCGGTGATTTGTTATCCTTCATTGCCTTTATTTTCTTAGCTACAAATTCTGGAGTTACAACTAAAGGACCTAAATAGTCAGGTTTAGCCTCCTGAAATTTAGCATCAGCAACTGGTAATGAACTAATATCTTCTTTGGTAAACACTGAACTGAAGTAACCATTTAGGTCTTCCGCCATTAAAAACCCCTGTGATATTATATTTCCAGCACTGTCTTCTAGAGGTCCAACCTTGTCTTGTACGTTTTGTTTACTCCTGACATATGCATAAAAACTCTTGCTGTCATTTTTTATGTTACATGCTAGTTTTTGCTCATAGCTTCTTTTAGATTGTCTGATTTCAGTTGTAGCTGCATTAAGTGCCTCTTTGTAATTTGCATAGTCTTCTTCCTTTCTGGTACGCCTATAAACCCTCCACATAGTTTGTTTTAACACTATTTTTCTAATAGCCTCTTTTGACAAGTGTTTCTTTCTACACCGTTTTCCTTGTTTTTGGAAGGGAACAAATTTATCGATGATACTGTCAATTTCATATTTTAGAATATTCCAACATTCAATTGCGGTCTTATTCATCAGCATGTTATTCCAATCTAGCTTTGCTAAGTATTTTCTCATATCTTTGTAGTTAGCTTTGTGGAAGTTTCTCTTGTACGTTTTGTTATTTTTATTTTCTGATTTTACATTGATGTCAAAATGTATTTGATTATGGTCACTGTTACCCAATGGTTCAAATATTTTTACATTGTCCACTAATTCTTTTTGTGATGACAAAACTATATCTAATACATTTTCTCCCCTTGTTGGTTCTAGCACGTGCTGAGTAAGAAAGCTATCCTGGATTAAAAATAGAAATTGTTGGTCCTCAATCACTGTGCTCTCTAGAGAATTCCGTTGTATGTGTCCATGGTTAAAATCTCCCATTATGATACATTCCCCTTTACTAACTTCCTTTATAGCGTGTTTTATTTTTGTGTTGTCCTCTTCGTTTATGTTTGGACTTCGGTAAACTAATCCAATAGTTAATTTTGAATTTCCTGAAACAATTTTGCACCAAACAGCTTCATCGCAATCTGCTTCCCTTTCTAGTTTAATTTCATAAGCCTGAATAGATTCTTTAACATATAAAATAACTCCCCCGTCACTTCTTCCTATTCGATCTTTCCTAAACATTACGTATCCTGTCAGTCCTAATTCAGAATCTGTTATATCTATGTTGGCCCATAATTCAGTTATACCAATTATGTGAGGGTCAATATCTTCTACCATAATGTTTAATTCGTTTTTCTTATTTACTATGCTCCTTGCATTTAAACTTACGCATATATAACCTTTTTCAGAGATGTTTTTCGGATGATTTAATATTGGTTTTTTCTGTGCTAGTGGCCTCTTGTTCTGCTTGAGACACCTCTAAGTAACCCCCCTGCACTTCTATTTTAAACAATGTTTACTTCCAAAAATATTTGTCTTTGTACCCATGTCACTATCTACTGCTGCTGAAAGTTTGTCCGCGAATACTGCCGCCCCCTTTCCACTTAGATGAAGCCCATCATCTAAGTGGAGGTGAAGAGGTGGACATTGTTACAAGGACAAGAAGGGGGTATCGATGCAAGGAGAAGAGGTAAACATTGTTACAAGGAGAAGAGGTGGAAATCAATAAAAGGTGAAGAGGTGGACATTGTTGCAAGGACAAGAAGGGGATATCGATACAAAAAGAAGAGGTAGACATTGTTACAAGGACAAGAGGGGGGTATCGATACAAGGAGAAGAGGTAAACATTGTTACAAGGAGAAGAGGTGGAAATCGATACAAGGAGAAGAGGTGGAAATCGATACAAGGTGAAGAGGTGGACATTGTTACAAGGAGAAGAGTTGGACATTGATATGAAGTGAAGAGGTAGATATCGATACAAGGTGAACAAGTGAACATCGATACAAGTTGAAGAGGTAAACATTGTTACAAGGAGAAGAGGTGGAAGTCGATACAAGGTGAAGAGGTGGACATTGTTACAAGGACAAGAGGGGGATATCGATACAAAAAGAAGAGGTGGACATTGTTACAAGGGCAAGAGGGGGTATCGATACAAGGAGAAGAGGTGGACATTGTTACAAGGACAAGAGGGGGATATCGATACAAGGAGAAGAGGTGACCATTGTTACAAGGATAATGAGGGGATATCGATACAAAAAGAAGAGGTGGACATTTTTACAAGGACAAGAGGGGGATATCGATACAAGGAGAAGAGGTGGGCATTGTTACAAGGACAAGAGGGGGGTATCGATACAAGGAGAAGAGGTGGACATTGTTACAAGGACAATAAGGGGGTATCGATACAAAAAGAAGAGGTGGGCATTGTTACAAGGACAAGACGGGGGTATCGATACAAGGATAAGAGGTGGACATTGTTACAAAGACAATAAGGGGATATCGATGCAAAAAAGAAGAGGTGGACATTGTTACAAGGACAAGAGGGGGATATCGATACAAGAAGAAGAGGTGGACATTGATACAAAGTGAAGTGATGGACATCGATATAAAGAGAAAAGGTGGACATCGTTACAAGGAGAAGAGGTAGTCATCGATATAAGGAGAAGAGGTGGACATTGATATGAAGTGGAGACATGGATATTGACACAAGAAGAATATTTGAACATCGATACAAGGTGTAAAGGTGGACATCGATACAAGGACAAGAGGTGGACACCAATGCAAAGTGAAGGATGGACATTGTTACAAGGAGAAGAGGTGGACATCGATACAAAGTGAAGAGGTGAACATCGATACAAGGTGAACTAGTGAACATCGATACAGGTTGGAGAGGTAGACATTGTTACAAGGAGAAGAGATTGACATTGTTACAAGAAAAAGATGGGGATATCGATACAAGGTGAAGAGGTTGAAATTGTTACAATGACAAGAGGCCGATATCTATACAAGGAGAAGAGGTGGACATCGATACAAGGAGAAGAGGTGGAAATCAATACAAGGTGAAGAGGTGGACATTGTTACAAGGACAAGAGGGGGGTATCGATACAAGGAGAAGAGGTAAACATTGTTACAAGGAGAAGAGGTGGAAATCGATACAAGGAGAAGAGGTGGAAATCGATACAAGGTGAAGAGGTGGACATTGATATGAAGTGAAGATGTAGATATCGATACAAGGTGAACAAGTGAACATCGATACAAGTTGAAGAGGTAAACAGTATTACAAGGAGAAGAGGTGGAAATCGATACAAGGTAAAGAGGTGGACATTGTTACAAGGACAAGAGGGGGATATCGATACAAAAAGAAGAGGTGGACATTGTTACAAGGGCAAGAGGGGTATCGATACAAAAAGAAGAGGTGGACATTGTTACAAGGACAAAAGGGGGATATCGATACAAGGAGAAGAGGTAAACATTGTTACAAGGAGAAGAGGTGGAAATCGATACAAGTGGAAGAGGTGGGCATTGTTACAAGGACAAGAGGGGGATATCGATACAAGGAGAAGAGGTGGGCATTGTTACAAGGACAAGAAGGGGATATCGATACAAGGAGAAGAGGTGGACATTGTTACAAGGACAAGAGGGGTATATCGATACAAGGAGAAGAGGTGGGCATTGTTACAAGGAAAAGAGGGGGGTATCGATACAAGGAGAAGAGGTGGACATTGTTACAAGGACAACAAGGGGATATCGATACAAAAAGAAGAGGTGGGCATTGTTACAATGACAAGAGGGGGGTATCGATGCAAGGAGAAGAGGTGGACATTGTTACAAGGACAATAAGGGGATATCGATACAAAAAGAAGAGGTGGGCATTGTTACAAGGACAAGAGGGGGGTATCGATAAAAGGAGAAGAGGTGGGCATTGTTACAAGGACAAGAGGGGGGTATCGATACAAGGAGAAGAGGTGGACATCGATACAAGGTGTAAAGGTGGACATCGATACAAGGACAAGAGGTGGACACCAATGCAAAGTGAAAAATGGACATTGTTACAAGGAGAAGAGGTGGACATCGATACAAGGAGAAGAGGTGGGCATTGTTACAAGGAGAAGAGGTGGAAATCGATACAAGGAGAAGAGGTGGGCATTGTTACAAGGACAAGAGGGGGATATCGATACAAGGAGAAGAGGTGGGCATTGTTACAAGGACAAGAAGGGGATATCGATACAAGGAGAAGAGGTGGACATTGTTACAAGGACAAGAGGGGGATATCGATACAAGGAGAAGAGGTGGGCATTGTTACAAGGACAAGAGGGGGGTATCGATACAAGGAGAAGAGGGGGACATTGTTAAAAGGACAATAAGGGGATATCGATACAAAATGAAGAGGTGGGCATTGTTACAAGGACAAGAGGGGTGTATCGATGCAAGGAGAAGAGGTGGACATTGTTACAAGGACAATAAGGGGATATCGATACAAAAAGAAGAGGTGGACATTGTTACAAGGACAAGAGGGGGATATCGATACAAGAAGAAGAGGTGGACATTGATACAAAGTGAAGAGATGGACATCGATATAAAGAGAAAAGGTGGACATCGTTACAAGGAGAAGAGGTAGTCATCGATATAAGGAGAAGAGGTGGACATTGATATGAAGTGAAGACATGGACATTGACACAGGAAGAATATTTGGACATCGATACAAGGTGTATAGGTGGACATCGATACAAGGACAAGAGGTGGACACCAATGCAAAGTGAAGGATGGACATTGTTACAAGGAGAAGAGGTGGACATCGATACAAAGTGAAGAAGTGAACATCGATAAAAGGTGATCTAGTGAACATCGATACAGGTTGAAGAGGTTGACATTGTTACAAGGAGAAGAGATTGACATTGTTACAAGAAAAATATGTGGATATCGATACAAGGTGAAGAGGTTGACATTGATATGAAGTGAAGACATGGACATTGACACAAGAAGAATATTTGGACATCGATACAAGGTGTAAAGGTGGACATCGATACAAGGACAAGAGGTGGACACCAATGCAAAGTGAAGGATGGACATTGTTACAAGGAGAAGAGGTGGACATCGATACAAAGTGAAGAGGTGAACATCGATACAAGGTGAACTAGTGAACATCGATACAGGTTGAAGAGGTTGACATTGTTACAAGGAGAAGAGATTGACATTGTTACAAGAAAAATATGTGGATATCGATACAAGGTGAAGAGGTTGACATTGTTACAATGACAAGAGGGCGATATCTATACAAGGAGAAGAGGTGGACATCGATTCAAGGAGAAGAGGTGGACATCGATACAAGGAGAAGAGGTGGACATCGATGCAAGGAGAAGAGGTGGACATCGATACAAGGAGAAGAGGTGGACATCGATACAAGGAGAAGAGGTGGACATCGATACAAGGTGAAGAGATGGACATTGACACAAGGAAAAGAGGTGGACATCGATACAAGGTGAAGAGATGGACATTGACACAAGGAAAAGAGGTGGACATCAATACAAGGTGAAGAGATGGACATTGACACAAGGAAAAGAGGTGGACATCAATACAAGGTGAAGAGATGGACATTGACACAAGGAAAAGAGGTGGACATCGATACAAGGTGAAGATATGGACATTGACACAAGGAAAAGAGGTGGACATCGATCCAAGGTGAAGAGATGGACATTGGCACAAGGACAAGAAGGGGATATCGATACAAAAAGAAGAGGTGGACATTGCTACAAGGACAAGAGGGG
This sequence comes from Lamellibrachia columna, assembly GCA_963662155.1. Classification (NCBI taxonomy): domain Eukaryota; kingdom Metazoa; phylum Annelida; class Polychaeta; order Sabellida; family Siboglinidae; genus Lamellibrachia; species Lamellibrachia columna. Next base: position 62,235,339 of record OY759266.1, read on the forward strand.
GTATCGATGCAAGGAGAAGAGGTAAACATTGTTACAAGGAGAAGATGTAGAAATCAATACAAGGTGAAGAGGTGGACATTGTTACAAGGACAAGAAGGGGATATCGATACAAAACGAAGAGGTGGACATTGTTACAAGGACAAGAGGGGGCATCGATACAAGGAGAAGAGGTAAACATTGTTACAAGGAGAAAATGTGGAAATCAATACAAGGTGAAGAGGTGGACATTGTTACAAGGACAAGAAGGGGATATCGATACAAAAAGAAGAGGTGGACATTGATACAAGGGCAAGAGGGGGTATCGATACAAGGAGAAGAGGTGACCATTGTTACAAGGATAATGAGGGGATATCGATACAAAAAGAAGAGGTGGACTTTTTTACAAGGACAAGAAGGGGATATCGATACAAGGAGAAGAGGTGTACATTGTTACAAGGACAAGAGGGGGGTATTGATACAAGGAGAAGAGGTGGGCATTGTTACAAGGACAAGAGGGGGGTATCGATACAAAGAGAAGAGGTGTACATTGTTACAAGGACAAGAAGGGGATATCGATACAAAAAGAAGAGGTGGACATTGTTATAAAGACAAGAGGGGGATATCGATACAAGGAGAATAGGTGGGCATTGTTACAAGGATAAGATGGGGGTATCGATACAAGGAGAAGAGGTGTTCATTGTTACAAGGACAAGAAGGGGATTTCGATACAAAAAGAAGAGGTGGACATTGTTATAAGGACAAGAGGGTATATCGATACAAGGAGAAGAGGTGGACATTGTTACAAGGACAATAAGGGGATACCGATACAAAAAGAAGAGTTGGGCATTGTTACAAGGACAAGAGGGGGGTATCGATACAAGGAGAAGAGGTGGACATTGTTACAAGGACAATAAGGGGTTATCGATACAAAAAGAAGAGGTGGGCATTGTTACAAGGACAAGAGGGGGGTATCGATGCAAGGAGAAGAGGTGGACATTGTTACAAGGACAATAAGGGGATATCGATACAAAAAGAAGAGGTGGGCATTGTTACAAGGACAAGAGGGGGGTATCGATGCAAGGAGAAGAGGTGGACATTGTTACAAGGACAATAAGGGGATATCGATAAAAAAAAGAGGTGGACATTGATACAAAGTGAAGAGATGGACATCGATATAAAGAGAAAAGGTGGACATCGTTACAAGGAGAAGAGTTAGACATCGATATAAGGAGAAGAGGTGGACATTGATATGAAGTGAAGAGATGGACATTGACACAAGAAGAATATTTGGACATCGATACAAGGTGTAAATGTGGACATCGATACAAGGACAAGAGGTGGACACCAATGCAAAGTGAAGAGATGGACATTGTTACAAGGAGAAGAGGTGGACATCGATACAAAGTGAACTAGTGAACATCGATATAGGTTGGAGATGTAGACATTGTTACAAGGAGAAGAGATTGACATTGTTACAAGAAAAAAATGGGGATATTGATACAAGGTGAAGAGGTTGACATTGTTGCAATGACAAGAGGGCGATATCTATACAAGGAGAAGAGGTGGACATCGATACAAGGAGAATAGGTGGGCATCGATACAAGGTGAACAGATGGACATTGACACAAGGAAAAGAGGTGGACATCGATACAAGGTGAAGAGATGGACATTGACACAAGGAAAAGAGGTGGACATCAATACAAGGTGAAGAGATGGACATTGACACAAGGAAAAGAGGTGGACATCAATACAAGGTGAAGAGATGGACATTGACACAAGGAAAAGAGGTGGACATCGATACAAGGTGAAGATATGGACATTGACACAAGGAAATGAGGTGGACATCGATACAAGGTGAAGAGATGGACATTGACACAAGGAAAAGAGGTGGACATCGATACAAGGTGAAGAGATGGACATTGACACAAGGAAAAGAGGTGGACATCGATCCAAGGTGAATAGATGGACACAGACATAAGGAAATGAGGTGGACATCGATACAAGGTGAAGAGATGGACATTGACACAAGGAAAAGATGTGGACATCGATACAAGGTGAAGATATGGACATTGACACAAGGAAAAGAGGTGGACATCAATACAAGGTGAAGAGATGGACATTGACACAAGGAAAAGAGGTGGACATCGATACAAGGTGAAGAGATGGACATTGACACAAGGAAAAGATGTGGACATCGATACAATGTGAAGATATGGACATTGACAAAAGGAAAAGAGGTGGACATCGATACAAGGTGAAGAGATGGACATTGACACAAGGAAAAGAGGTGGACATCGATACAAGGTGAAGAGATGGACATTGACACAAGGAAAAGAGGTGGACATCGATACAAGGTGAAGAGATGGACATTGACACAAGGAAAAGAGGTGGACATCGATACAAGGTGAAGAGATGGACATTGACACAAGGAAAAGATGTGGACATCGATACAAGGTGAAGATATGGACATTGACACAAGGAAAAGAGGTGGACATCGATACAAGGAGATGAGGTGGACATTGTTACAAGGACAATAAGGGGTTATCGATACAAAAAGAAGAGGTGGGCATTGTTACAAGGACAAGAGGGGGGTATCGATGCAAGGAGAAGAGGTGGACACTGTTACAAGGACAATAAGGGGATATCGATACAAAAAGAAGAGGTGGGCATTGTTACAAGGACAAGAGGGGGGTATCGATGCAAGGAGAAGAGGTGGACATTGTTACAAGGACAATAAGGGGATATCGATACAAAAAGAAGAGGTGGGCATTGTTACAAGGACAAGAGGGGGGTATCGATGCAAGGAGAAGAGGTGGACATTGTTACAAGGACAATAAGGGGATATCGATAAAAAAAAGAGGTGGACATTGATACAAAGTGAAGAGATGGACATCGATATAAAGAGAAAAGGTGGACATCGTTACAAGGAGAAGAGGTAGACATCGATATAAGGAGAAGAGGTGAACATTGATATGAAGTGAAGAGATGGACATTGACACAAGAAGAATATTTGGACATCGATACAAGGTGTAAAGGTGGACATCGATACAAGGACAAGAGGTGGACACCAATGCAAAGTGAAGAGATGGACATTGTTACAAGGAGAAGAGGTGGACATCGATACAAAGTGAACTAGTGAACATCGATACAGGTTGGAGATGTAGACATTGTTACAAGGAGAAGAGATTGACATTGTTACAAGAAAAAGATGGGGATATTGATACAAGGTGAAGAGGTTGACATTGTTGCAATGACAAGAGGGCGATATCTATACAAGGAGAAGAGGTGGACATCGATACAAGGAGAAGAGGTGGACATCGATACAAGGTGAAGAGATGGACATTGACACAAGGAAAAGAGGTGGACATCAATACAAGGTGAAGAGATGGACATTGACACAAGGAAAAGAGGTGGACATCAATACAAGGTGAAGAGATGGACATTGACACAAGGAAAAGAGGTGGACATCGATACAAGGTGAATATATGGACATTGACACAAGGAAATGAGGTGGACATCGATACAAGGTGACGAGATGGACATTGACACAAGGAAAAGAGTTGGACATCGATACAAGGTGAAGAGATGGACATTGACACAAGGAAAAGAGGTGGACATCGATCCAAGGTGAAGAGATGGACACAGACACAAGGAAATGAGGTGGACATCGATACAAGGTGAACAGATGGACATTGACACAAGGAAAAGATGTGGACATCGATACAAGGTGAAGATATGGACATTGACACAAGGAAAAGAGGTGGACATCGATACAAGGTGAAGAGATGGACATTGACACAAGGAAAAGAGGTGGACATCGATACAAGGTGAAGAGATGGACATTGACACAATGAAAAGATGTGGACATCGATACAATGTGAAGATATGGACATTGATACAAGGAAAAGAGGTGGACATCGATACAAGGTGAAGAGATGGACATTGACACAAGGAAAAGAGGTGGACATCGATACAAAAGTGAAGAGATGGACATTGACACAAGGAAAAGAGGTGGACATCGATACAAGGTGAAGAGATGGACATTGACACAAGGAAAAGAGGTGGACATCGATACATGGTGAAGAGATGGACATTGACACAAGGAAAAGAGGTGGACATCGACACAAGGTGAAGAGATGGACATTGACACAAGGAAAAGATGTGGACATCGATACAAGGTGAAGATATGGACATTGACACAAGGAAAAGAGGTGGACATCGATACAAGGTGAAGAGATGGACATTGACACAAGGAAAAGATGTGGACATCGATACAAGGTGAAGAGATGGACATTGACACAAGGAAAAGAGGTGGACATCGATACAAGGTGAAGAGATGGACATTGACACAAGGAAATGAGGTGGACATCGATACAAGGTGAAGAGATGGACATTGACACAATGAAAAGATGTGGACATCGATACAAGGTGAAGATATAGACATTGACACAAGGAAAAGAGGTGGACATCGATACAAGGTGAAGAGATGGACATTGACACAAGGAAAAGAGGTGGACATCTATAAAAGGTGAAGAGATGGACATTGACACAAGGAAAAGATGTGGACATCGATACAAGGTGAAGAGATGGACATTGACACAAGGAAAAGAGGTGGACATCGATACAAGGTGAAGAGATGGACATTGACACAAGGAAAAAATGTGGACATCGATACAAGGTGAAGATATGGACATTGACACAAGGAAAAGAGGTGGACATCGATACAAGGAGATGAGGTGGACATTGTTACAAGGACAATAAGGGGTTATCGATACAAAAAGAAGAGGTGGGCATTGTTACAAGGACAAGGGGGGGTATCGATGCAAGGAGAAGAGGTGGACACTGTTACAAGGACAATAAGGGGATATCGATACAAAAAGAAGAGGTGGGCATTGTTACAAGGACAAGAGGGGGGTATCGATGCAAGGAGAAGAGGTGGACATTGTTACAAGGACAATAAGGGGATATCGATACAAAAAGAAGAGGTGGGCATTGTTACAAGGACAAGAGGGGGGTATCGATGCAAGGAGAAGAGGTGGACATTGTTACAAGGACAATAAGGGGATATCGATAAAAAAAAGAGGTGGACATTGATACAAAGTGAAGAGATGGACATCGATATAAAGAGAAAAGGTGGACATCGTTACAAGGAGAAGAGGTAGACATCGATATAAGGAGAAGAGGTGAACATTGATATGAAGTGAAGAGATGGACATTGACACAAGAAGAATATTTGGACATCGATACAAGGTGTAAAGGTGGACATCGATACAAGGACAAGAGGTGGACACCGATGCAAAGTGAAGAGATGGACATTGTTACAAGGAGAAGAGGTGGACATCGATACAAAGTGAACTAGTGAACATCGATACAGGTTGGAGATGTAGACATTGTTACAAGGAGAAGAGATTGACATTGTTACAAGAAAAAGATGGGGATATTGATACAAGGTGAAGAGGTTGACATTGTTGCAATGACAAGAGGGCGATATCTATACAAGGAGAAGAGGTGGACATCGATACAAGGAGAAGAGGTGGACATCGATACAAGGTGAAGAGATGGACATTGACACAAGGAAAAGAGATGGACATCGATACAAGGTGAAGAGATGGACATTGACACAAGGAAAAGAGGTGGACATCAATACAAGGTGAAGAGATGGACATTGACACAAGGAAAAGAGGTGGACATCAATACAAGGTGAAGAGATGGACATTGACACAAGGAAAAGAGGTGGACATCGATACAAGGTGAATATATGGACATTGACACAAGGAAATGAGGTGGACATCGATACAAGGTGACGAGATGGACATTGACACAAGGAAAAGAGTTGGACATCGATACAAGGTGAAGAGATGGACATTGACACAAGGAAAAGAGGTGGACATCGATCCAAGGTGAAGAGATGGACACAGACACAAGGAAATGAGGTGGACATCGATACAAGGTGAAGAGATGGACATTGACACAAGGAAAAGATGTGGACATCGATACAAGGTGAAGATATGGACATTGACACAAGGAAAAGAGGTGGACATCGATACAAGGTGAAGAGATGGACATTGACACAAGGAAAAGAGGTGGACATCGATACAAGGTGAAGAGATGGACATTGACACAAGGAAAATATGTGGACATCGATACAATGTGAAGATATGGACATTGATACAAGGAAAAGAGGTGGACATCGATACAAGGTGAAGAGATGGACATTGACACAAGGAAAAGAGGTGGACATCGATACAAAAGTGAAGAGATGGACATTGACACAAGGAAAAGAGGTGGACATCGATACAAGGTGAAGAGATGGACATTGACACAAGGAAAAGAGGTGGACATCGATACATGGTGAAGAGATGGACATTGACACAAGGAAAAGAGGTGGACATCGACACAAGGTGAAGAGATGGACATTGACACAAGGAAAAGATGTGGACATCGATACAAGGTGAAGATATGGACATTGACACAAGGAAAAGAGGTGGACATCGATACAAGGTGAAGAGATGGACATTGACACAAGGAAAAGAGGTGGACATCGATACAAGGTGAAGAGATGGACATTGACACAAGGAAATGAGGTGGACATCGATACAAGGTGAAGAGATGGACATTGACACAATGAAAAGATGTGGACATCGATACAAGGTGAAGATATAGACATTGACACAAGGAAAAGAGGTGGACATCGATACAAGGTGAAGAGATGGACATTGACACAAGGAAAAGAGGTGGACATCGATAAAAGGTGAAGAGATGGACATTGACACAAGGAAAAGATGTGGACATCGATACAAGGTGAAGAGATGGACATTGACACAAGGAAAAGAGGTGGACATCGATACAAGGTGAAGAGATGGACATTGACACAAGGAAATGAGGTGGACATCGATACAAGGAGAAGAGGTGGACATTGTTACAAGGACAATAAGGGGTTATCGATACAAAAAGAAGAGGTGGGCATTGTTACAAGGACAAGAGGGGGGTATCGATGCAAGGAGAAGAGGTGGACATTGTTACAAGGACAATAAGGGGATATCGATACAAAAAGAAGAGGTGGACATTGTTACAAGGACAAGAGGGGGGTATCGATGCAAGGAGAAGAGGTGGACATTGTTACAAGGACAATAAGGGGATATCAATAAAAAAAAGAGGTGGACATTGATACAAAGTGAAGAGATGAACATCGATATAAAGAGAAAAGGTGGACATCGTTACAAGGAGAAGAGGTAGACATCGATATAAGGAGAAGAGGTGGACATTGATATGAAGTGAAGAGATGGACATTGACACAAGAAGAATATTTGGACATCGATACAAGGTGTAAAGGTGGACATCGATACAAGGACAAGAGGTGGACACCAATGCAAAGTGAAGAGATGGACATTGTTACAAGGAGAAGAGGTGGACATCGATACAAAGTGAACTAGTGAACATCGATACAGGTTGGAGATGTAGACATTGTTACAAGGAGAAGAGATTGACATTGTTACAAGAAAAAGATGGGGATATTGATACAAGGTGAAGAGGTTGACATTGTTGCAATGACAAGAGGGCGATATCTATACAAGGAGAAGAGGTGGACATCGATACAAGGAGAAGAGGTGGACATCGATACAAGGTGAAGAGATGGACATTGACACAAGGAAAAGAGATGGACATCGATACAAGGTGAAGAGATGGACATTGACACAAGGAAAAGAGGTGGACATCAATACAAGGTGAAGAGATGGACATTGACACAAGGAAAAGAGTTGGACATCGATACAATGTGAAGAGATGGACATTGACACAAGGAAAAGATGTGGACATCGATCCAAGGTGAAGAGATGGACACAGACACAAGGAAATGAGGTGGACATCGATACAAGGTGAAGAGATGGACATTGACACAAGGAAAATATGTGGACATCGATACAATGTGAAGATATGGACATTGACACAAGGAAAAGAGGTGGACATCGATACAAGGTGAAGAGATGGACATTGACACAAGGAAAAGAGGTGGACATCGATACAAAAGTGAAGAGATGGACATTGACACAAGGAAAAGAGGTGGACATCGATACAAGGTGAAGAGATGGACATTGACACAAGGAAAAGAGGTGGACATCGATACAAGGTGAAGAGATGGACATTGACACAAGGAAAAGAGGTGGACATCGATACAAGGTGAAGAGATGGACATTGACCCAAGGAAAAGAGGTGGACATCGATACAAGGTGAAGAGATGGACATTGACACAAGGAAAAGAGGTGGACATCGATACAAAAGTGAAGAGATGGACATTGACACAAGGAAAAGAGGTGGACATCGATACAAGGTGAAGAGATGGACATTGACACAAGGAAAAGAGGTGGACATCGATACAAGGTGAAGAGATGGACATTGACACAAGGAAAAGAGGTGGACGTCGACACAAGGTGAAGAGATGGACATTGACACAAGGAAAAGATGTGGACATCGATACAAGGTGAAGATATGGACATTGACACAAGGAAAAGAGGTGGACATCGATACAAGGTGAAGAGATGGACATTGACACAAGGAAAAGATGTGGACATCGATACAAGGTGAAGAGATGGACATTGACACAAGGAAAAGAGGTGGACATCGATACAAGGTGAAGAGATGGACATTGACACAAGGAAATGAGGTGGACATCGATACAAGGTGAAGAGATGGACATTGACACAATGAAAAGATGTGGACATCGATACAAGGTGAAGAGATGGACATTGACACAAGGAAAAGAGGGGGACATCGATACAAGGTGAAGAGATGGACAATGACGCAAGGAAAAGAGGTCGACATCGATACAAGGTGAAGAGATGGACATTGACCCAAGGAAAAGAGGTGGACATCGATACAAGGTGAAGAGATGGACATTGACCCAAGGAAAAGAGGTGGACATCGATACAAGGTGAAGAGATGGACATTGACACAAGGAAAAGAGGTGGACATCGATACAAGGAGAAGAGATGGACATTGACACAAGGAAAAGAGGTGGACATCGATACAAGGTGAAGAGATGGACATTGACACAAGGAAAAGAGGTGGACATCGATACAAGGTGAAGAGATGGACATTGACACAAGGAAAAGAGGTGGACATCGATACAAGGTGAAGAGATGGACATTGACACAAGGAAAAGATGTGGACATCGATACAAGGTGAAGATATGGACATTGACAAAAGGAAAAGAGGTGGACATCGATAAAAGGTGAAGAGATGGACATTGACACAAGGAAAAGATGTGGACATCGATACAAGGTGAAGAGATGGACATTGACACAAGGAAAAGAGGTGGGCATCGATACAAGGTGAAGAGATGGACATTGACACAAGGAAATGAGGTGGACATCGATACAAGGTGAAGAGATGGACATTGACACAAGGAAAAGATGTGGACATCGATACAAGGTGAATATATGGACATTTACACAAGGAAAAGAGGTGGACATCGATACAAGGAGAAGAGGTGGACATTGTTATAAGGACAATAAGGGGTTATCGATACAAAAATAAGAGGTGGGCATTGTTACAAGGACAAGAGGGGGGTATCGATGCAAGGAGAAGAGGTGGACATTGTTACAAGGACAATAAGGGGATATCGATACAAAAAGAAGAGGTGGGCATTGTTACAAGGACAAGAGGGGGGTATCGATGCAAGGAGAAGAGGTGGACATTGTTACAAGGACAATAAGGGGATATCGATAAAAAAAAAGAGGTGGACATTGATACAAAGTGAAGAGATGGACATCGATATAAAGAGAAAAGGTGGACATCGTTACAAGGAGAAGAGGTAGACATCGATATAAGGAGAAGAGGTGGACATTGATATGAAGTGAAGAGATGGACATTGACACAAGAAGAATATTTGGACATCGATGCAAGGTGTAAAGGTGGACATCGATACAAGGACAAGAGGTGGACACCAATGCAAAGTGAAGAGATGGACATTGTTACAAGGAGAAGAGGTGGACATCGATACAAAGTGAACTAGTGAACATCGATACAGGTTGGAGATGTAGACATTGTTACAAGGAGAAGAGATTGACATTGTTACAAGAAAAAGATGGGGATATTGATACAAGGTGAAGAGGTTGACATTGACACAAGGAAAAGAGGTGGACATCGATACAAGGTGAAGAGATGGACATTGACACAAGGAAAAGATGTGGACATCGATACAATGTGAAGATATGGACATTGACACAAGGAAAAGAGGTGGACATCGATACAAGGTGAAGAGATGGACATTGACACAAGGAAAAGAGGTGGACATCGATACAAAAGTGAAGAGATGGACATTGACACAAGGAAAAGAGGTGGACATCGATACAAGGTGAAGAGATGGACATTGACACAAGGAAAAGAGGTGGACATCGATACAAGGTGAAGAGATGGACATTGACACAAGGAAAAGAGGTGGACATCGACACAAGGTGAAGAGATGGACATTGACACAAGGAAAAGATGTGGACATCGATACAAGGTGAAGATATGGACATTGACACAAGGAAAAGAGGTGGACATCGATACAAGGTGAAGAGATGGACATTGACACAAGGAAAATATGTGGACATCGATACAAGGTGAAGAGATGGACATTGACACAAGGAAAAGATGTGGACATCGATACAAGGTGAAGATATGGACATTGACACAAGGAAAAGAGGTGGACATCGATACAAGGTGAAGAGATGGACATTGACACAAGGAAAAGAGGTGGACATCGATACAAAGTGAAGAGATGGACATTGACACAAGGAAAAGATGTGGACATCGATACAATGTGAAGATATGGACATTGACACAAGGAAAAGAGGTGGACATCGATACAAGGTGAAGAGATGGACATTGACACAAGGAAAAGAGGTGGACATCGATACAAAAGTGAAGAGATGGACATTGACACAAGGAAAAGAGGTGGACATCGATACAAGGTGAAGAGATGGACATTGACACAAGGAAAAGAGGTGGACATCGATACAAGGTGAAGAGATGGACATTGACACAAGGAAAAGAGGTGGACATCGACACAAGGTGAAGAGATGGACATTGACACAAGGAAAAGATGTGGACATCGATACAAGGTGAAGATATGGACATTGACACAAGGAAAAGAGGTGGACATCGATACAAGGTGAAGAGATGGACATTGACACAAGGAAAATATGTGGACATCGATACAAGGTGAAGAGATGGACATTGACACAAGGAAAAGAGGTGGACATCGATACAAGATGAAGAGATGGACATTGACACAAGGAAATGAGGTGGACATCGATACAAGGTGAAGAGATGGACATTGACACAATGAAAAGATGTGGACATCGATACAAGGTGAAGATATAGACATTGACACAAGGAAAAGAGGTGGACATCGATACAAGGTGAAGAGATGGACATTGACACAAGGAAAAGAGGGGGACATCGATACAAGGTGAAGAGATGGACAATGACGCAAGGAAAAGAGGTGGACATCGATACAAGGTGAAGAGATGGACATTGACACAAGGAAATGAGGTGGACATCGATACAAGGTGAAGAGATGGACATTGACACAAGGAAAAGATGTGGACATCGATACAAGGTGAAGATATGGACATTGACACAAGGAAAAGAGAGGGACATCGATACAAGGTGAAGAGATGGACATTGACACAAGGAAAAGAGGTGGACATCGATACAAGGTGAAGAGATGGACATTGACACAAGGAAAAGAGGTGGACATCGATACAAGGTGAAGAGATGAACATTGACACAAAGAAAAGAGGTGGACATAAATACAAGGTGAAGAGATGGACATTGACACAAGGAAAAGATGTGGACATCGATACAAGGTGAAGATATGGACATTGACACAAGGAAAAGAGGTGGACATCGATAAAAGGTGAAGAGATGGACATTGACACAAGGAAAAGATGTGGACATCGATACAAGGTGAAGAGATGGACATTGACACAAGGAAAAGAGGTGGACATCGATACAAGGTGAAGAGATGGACATTGACACAAGGAAATGAGGTGGACATCGATACAAGGTGAAGAGATGGACATTGACACAAGGAAAAGATGTGGACATCGATACAAGGTGAAGATATGGACATTGACACAAGGAAAAGAGAGGGACATCGATACAAGGTGAAGAGATGGACATTGACACAAGGAAAAGAGGTGGACATCGATACAAGGTGAAGAGATGGACATTGACACAAGGAAAAGAGGTGGACATCGATACAAGGTGAAGAGATGGACATTGACACAAGGAAAAGAGGTGGACATCGATACAAGGTGAAGAGATGGACATTGACACAAGGAAAAGAGGTGGACATCGATACAAGGTGAAGAGATGGACATTTACACAAGGAAAAGAGGTGGACATCGATACAAGGTGAAGAGATGGACATTGACACAAGGAAAAGAGGTGGACATCGATATAAATTGAACAAGTGGACATCGATACAAAGAGAAAGGTAGAAATCTTTACAGGGAGAAAAGGTGGACATCGATACAAGGTGAAGAGCTTGTTATCAAATGCATGTCAATGCAAAGGCCATTTTCCAGGATCACATTCACATTCAAATACAAATGTTTATGCATTATATATGCATCATAATTATATTAGCAAAGCTACATGTTCTAATATCAGCATAATTCAATGTAATACAACTATATACACCATGGTCTTACTTAAAAGTTGGATTTACAGGTCAGACAATGATTCTAAAATCTGCTGAGTATTCTGCTAACTACAGGGCACTTTTTCAAAGTCTGACAAAGAACATGTTTTGCAACTGTATTTGCAATTCATACAATGTGAATGTTAATTTTATTAATGATGAATTTATTAATGAATTTGGGCATTTGCAATATAAAATGTTTGGGGGTTGCATTCAAATACATGCTCTCTGTTGAGTCTGGATTAAATTAGCTATTTAGCTATTCCACAAATAGAACAATTTTAATGTAAATATTTGTGGTATGCAACCAAATGCACTGAAAATGTAACGACTGCATTTGAATGTGCATGGCTACTGCATACCATCCAAAATGTGCATTCAAATGCATTTGTATTTGTTACCAAGTCCGCTACCAAATTATATTTAATTGTAATATTACTGATTATCATTTTACTCAAATATTTTTTATATATTATCAGATCATGATGTGAGTGAAATTTCCAACATAAGTTTTCGCTATTGACTCTTGGAGTAAAAGATATGTTGGTTCTATTGCATTAATTATTTCTGATGGACAGGTGCTTATAAACTACTAGAGCTAGGATATGATGTAAAATATCTGATCCAAGCATAATTTACAGTAATCAAGAACACATCAAATAAAAATTTATTAATCGGGTATTCAGCTTAAGTGTAATCTTTGTTCAGCACATTTTGATTTTAAAATATTGTCAGTGTGTGTGCTCTGTAAATGTATGCCTGACATGAGATATAGATTTAGGTCAGTCTCCTATGACATAACACTTGTGACACACATGCAGTGAGACCACACTCTCAGTGCCCCAGTGGTTTCATAAAGCTTCTGATAATGAGGGTTATGTGAGGGTCACCAGTTAGTTTCCACATCTGGATAATCTAGTACCAGGGTTGTAGTAGAAGCTTTACTGGTTATAGTAGGAAATACATGATAAAGAAGACCTCTGGATGATTTGATTTGTATCCTGTTCATTCCATGAGACAAAAGGTAAGAATGCTGACATTGACACAAGGAAAAGATGTGGACATCGATACAAGGTGAAGAGATGGACATTGACACAAGGAAAAGAGGTGGACATCGATACAAGGTGAAGAGATGGACATTGACACAAGGAAATGAGGTGGACATCGATACAAGGTGAAGAGATGGACATTGACACAAGGAAAAGATGTGGACATCGATACAAGGTGAAGATATGGACATTGACACAAGGAAAAGAGAGGGACATCGATACAAGGTGAAGAGATGGACATTGACACAAGGAAAAGAGGTGGACATCGATACAAGGTGAAGAGATGGACATTGACACAAGGAAAAGAGGTGGACATCGATACAAGGTGAAGAGATGGACATTGACACAAGGAAAAGAGGTGGACATCGATACAAGGTGAAGAGATGGACATTGACACAAGGAAAAGAGGTGGACATCGATACAAGGTGAAGAGATGGACATTTACACAAGGAAAAGAGGTGGACATCGATACAAGGTGAAGAGATGGACATTGACACAAGGAAAAGAGGTGGACATCGATATAAATTGAACAAGTGGACATCGATACAAAGAGAAAGGTGGAAATCTTTACAGGGAGAAAAGGTGGATATCGATACAAGGTGAAGAGCTTGTTATCAAATGCATGTCAATGCAAAGGCCATTTTCCAGGATCACATTCACATTCAAATACAAATGTTTATGCATTATATATGCATCATAATTATATTAGCAAAGCTACATGTTCTAATATCAGCATAATTCAATGTAATACAACTATATACACCATGGTCTTACTTAAAAGTTGGATTTACAGGTCAGACAATGATTCTAAAATCTGCTGAGTATTCTGCTAACTACAGGGCACTTTTTCAAATTCTGACAAAGAACATGTTTTGCAACTGTATTTGCAATTCATACAATGTGAATGTTAATTTTATTAATGATGAATTTATTAATGAATTTGGGCATTTGCAATATAAAATGTTTGGGGGTTGCATTCAAATACATGCTCTCTGTTGAGTCTGGATTAAATTAGCTATTTAGCTATTCCACAAATAGAACAATTTTAATGTAAATATTTGTGGTATGCAACCAAATGCACTGAAAATGTAACGACTGCATTTGAATGTGCATGGCTACTGCATACCATCCAAAATGTGCATTCAAATGCATTTGTATTTGTTACCAAGTCCGCTACCAAATTATATTTAATTGTAATATTACTGATTATCATTTTACTCAAATATTTTTTATATATTATCAGATCATGATGTGAGTGAAATTTCCAACATAAGTTTTCGCTATTGACTCTTGGAGTAAAAGATATGTTGGTTCTATTGCATTAATTATTTCTGATGGACAGGTGCTTATAAACTACTAGAGCTAGGATATGATGTAAAATATCTGATCCAAGCATAATTTACAGTAATCAAGAACACATCAAATAAAAATTTATTAATCGGGTATTCAGCTTAAGTGTAATCTTTGTTCAGCACATTTTGATTTTAAAATATTGTCAGTGTGTGTGCTCTGTAAATGTATGCCTGACATGAGATATAGATTTAGGTCAGTCTCCTATGACATAACACTTGTGACACACATGCAGTGAGACCACACTCTCAGTGCCCCAGTGGTTTCATAAAGCTTCTGATAATGAGGGTTATGTGAGGGTCACCAGTTAGTTTCCACATCTGGATAATCTAGTACCAGGGTTGTAGTAGAAGCTTTACTGGTTATAGTAGGAAATACATGATAAAGAAGACCTCTGGATGATTTGATTTGTATCCTGTTCATTCCATGAGACAAAAGGT
Source organism: Lamellibrachia columna (assembly GCA_963662155.1). NCBI lineage: Eukaryota > Metazoa > Annelida > Polychaeta > Sabellida > Siboglinidae > Lamellibrachia > Lamellibrachia columna. Next base: position 62,250,848 of record OY759266.1, read on the forward strand.
AAGAATGCTGTCCAGGCATATTCTTTTATAGCAGTTTGACATGTGGCCCGGCCATGCAATAAACACAGTGAGTACATTTTGTGTGCAGCAGCTGGGCTGTTTGAAAAATGGAAGTTTGCATTTGTTATTATATTCAGTACTTTCAACTTGTCAACTTGATCATAAATAGAAATGAAAATACCCATTAACATGTCATCATTCTGACTGTTTTAACTTTAAAGAAAGCTAATTTGTAATGAAGTAAATCTATGGATGAAATCCTTCACTTTTACATACTAGGAAGTTAATTAATTGTATCTTCTGGCAATGTGTTTTTCCTTCTTTGATGTGTGCAGAATTACATGGACATCTAAATCATGTCATTACTAGTATGTCTTTGAAATTGTACACAATTCAAATACTTTTCAAATTTCAACTAATTGTTCTATGGCAATTTAGTTTTGCATTTGCTTATACTTTACTGTGCCAGTAGACCCCTCTTATAAGGTCACCCGTTACGTAGAGGTACAAGGGCTGTAAGGTGTGTGTTTGTACCTTACTGTGCCAGCTGTCCCCTCTTATAAGGTCACCCGCTCTGTAGAAGTACAAGGGCTGTAATGTGTGTGTGTTTGTTCTTTACTGTGCCAGTAGTCCCCTCTTATAAGGTCACCCGTTACGTAGAGGTACAAGGGCTGTAATGTGTGTGTGTGTGTGTGTGTGTGTGTGTGTGTGTGTGTGTGTGTGTGTGTGTGTGTGTGTGTGTGTGTGTGTGTGTGTGTGTGTGTGTGTGTGTGTGTGTGTGTGTGTGTGTGTGTGTGTGTGTGTGTGTGTGTGTGTGTGTGTGTGTGTGTGTGTTTGTACCTTACTGTGCCAGCTGTCCCCTCTTATAAGGTCTCCCGCTCTTTAGAAGTACAAGGGCTGTAATGTGTGTGTTTGTTCTTTACTCTGCCAGTAGTCCCCTCCTATAAGGTCACCCGTTCTGTAGAGGTAAAAGGGCTGTAATGTGTGTGTTTGTACTTTACTCTGCCAGTAGTCCCCTCCTATAAGGTCACCCGTTCTGTAGAGGTAAAAGGGCTGTAATGTGTGTGTTTGTACTTGACTGTGCCAGTAGTCCCCTCTTATAAGGTCACCCGCTCTGTAGAGGTACAAGGGCTGTAATGTGTGTGTTTGTGTGCATTCGGTGTTTAAATCTTATAAATTAAGTTATTAACACACAACATTTTTGTGACATAGAGCAGCAAGTGCAATCAAATCACCCTTGAATAACTGCCCTTAAGAAACAATGAGGCAGGTCTTATGACAGAATTATGTGACCAGTTGTCGTAATCAATTGACATTTTAAGAATTAAGTAATACTTTGATTTTTTTTATTTGGCAATGCTCAAAGTTCCGGCATGCGACCTTTTCCAGTTTTTGTGTCAATAAGGTATAGCCGTTGCTATTTGTTGTTGTGCAGTAATTTGTAATAGTTTCATAAATATGTCACTCGCCAATTAGGGAGAAAAGATAATTAGACAGAACAGTGATATTTCAGCTGCAGGATCGTGCACAGTGCAAATATGGTGATCATAAGACTTGTCCAACGATCTCATTCTGAAAGTTGAAATTCGTAATAGATAACGTATAGTAACTACATTCCTATTGAACTAAGAAGTCATTACAAGTATCCCAGAAAGTATACAGTAGCAATTTGGAACTTGTCCTATAAAATAACAATTTGAAATACAGACTGCTAAAATTACTCTCAGAAATAAAAATAAAATAAAAAAATTAATGTTTCCACACACTGTACATACATTTTCCTTCTCATTATCATATTTTTTGTGATGCACATCTGTACGAATATATCTAGACATTCAGCAAATTTAAGCTCAGTAGTTAGAGGCACCTGAAAATATAACAAGTGGGTTTACCCCTTAGCTTAGTTTTTTTTGCAAAGTTGCTCAGATATAACCATTTGCTAATTGGTTAAAATGTTAGGACATTCTGAGACATCACGTTTTTTAATTTCCTGAAAATTGGTTGATTTAACAAGGAATGAACTTACTGGGTATGAGAGCTGCAGACTGATTGCATGGCTGTCGCAATAACACGTGATGCTATTGGTCACACACTTACTCCCTTTTCTCATAATAAAACACTATTCCATTGTTACTTGCTCCTTTATCCTCATCTGTAGAAAATCTGCCATCTAAAATGTTTTATTATGTTAAAATATGTTTTTTGGTCCCATCATTGAGATAGTTCCATCATTGTGATGGCAAAAATATCATTTGCTCCCTTTTGTCATTTCACGATAGTATGTTCCTTGATAATTTATACTCTTCATCGCAATTTGCATTTTGTGGTATGAAAATTGTCTTATTTTCAGAAATGATTGCTGACATGCAGTGATTAGTAGTTTTTCTTTTTATAAGAAAAATATTTAAATGAGAAAATGTTTCTTATTCCAAGAAAAAGTCTTTCAGAAGGTTTTTCTTGTTTTCAGAAAAATATCCAAAATGATTACAAGAAAAATATTCTTATTAAATTTAAGAAAACATTTCTTGATTTACAAATTTTCTCGTGTGGTTCCCTAGAAAAAAAAAAAAAAATTGTCTTGCTTTTTTCTTGATTTAAGAAAATGCTTTTCTTATTTCAGAAAAAAAAACATTTCTTAGATAAGAACAATTTTCTTGGATAAATAAGAAAATATTTCTATAGCCTTCTCTTGAATTTAGAAACTATTTTCTTAAGCCAATAAAATGTTTTTTATAAAATTTTCTTAAATCACAAAAATTATTTTCTTATGTGGCTCCCTAGACAAATATTCTTGTTTTAAGTTTTTTTTAATTAAAACAAAATAATTTTTAGCAGTGTAGCTATAAAATGTTGTGAGCTCCATCTATCATGTGAAAATGTTGTGACCTCAAACTCTGATTGGTAAATACTGTTTGCTACTTCCCTTAAGAGTAAATGCTCTGTGTTCCATCTCTCATGAATATATGCTGTGTACTCCATCTCTCAACAATAAAATCTGCATTTTCTCTCTGCATAAGCAGAGAGAAAATGCTGTGACTTCCACCTCTGTTGTGAAAATGTTGTTAACTCCAACTCAAATGCTGTGGGCTCCATCTTTCATAAGGAAATGCCGCGTACTGCATCTCTTCAGAGTAAAAGCTACGTAATCCATCTCTCGTGAGTATATACAGGGCACTCCATCTCTCAAGTATAAATGCTGTGTATTTCGAGTCAATGCTGTGGACTCCATATTTCGTAAGTGCTATTGACTCCATCTCTCCTTAGTAAATGCTGTGGACTAGTCAAAAAGAAGAAGGGGAAACATAAATCGACGATCGGTATCTTTATGTAAATGTTGTGGACTCCATATTTTGTGAGTAAATGCTGTGGTTTCAATCTCTTCTGACGATAAAATGCCGTGAACTCTCAAGAGTAAATGTATACTCCATCTCCCATATCAAAATATTGTGAACTCGAAATCTTGCGAGAATATTCTATTTAAGTAAGAGTAAATACTGTGGACTCTATATATAAAGAGTAAATGCTGTGGACTCCATATATAGGGAGTCAATGCTGTGGAGTCCAAATCTCGTAAGTGCTGTGGAATAGTGATGGAGAAGAAGGGAAAACAAAAATAAATGACCGGTATCATTGCCAGCCTCATTTCAGATTACTGGCAAAAGGAGTGTGTAAATGCGACGGACACCATATGTTGTGAGTAAATGCTCTGCGTTCCATCTCCTATAAGTAAATGCTGTGGAGTTCACCTCTCATTAGTAAATGTTGTGAACTGCATCTCTAGTGAGTAAATAATGTGAAATCCATCTCTCATAAGTTAATGCCGTGTACTCCGTCTCTCATGAGTAAATGCCATGTACTCCTTCTCTCAAGAGTAAATGCTGTGTACTCCATCTCTCATGAGTAAATGTTGTGAACTGCATCTCTCATGACTAAATGCTGTGTATGGGCTATAGGGAAAATGAGGAGACCAACAATTGCATATCTCATTTGTAAATGCTGTGGACACCATATGTTTTCAGTAAATGCTGTCGGTCCCGTCTCTTCTGGGTAAATGCTGTGGACTTTTCCTCTCATGAGTAAATGCATTGGCCGCCATCTCTTCACTGTCAATGGTGTGGACGCCATGTGTAGTGATAAAACTCTGTGGACTCTGATGTGAAAATACTGTGAATTCCAACTCTCATTGGTAAATACTGTGTGCTCCTTCTCTGATGATAAATGCTGTATGCTCCATCTCTCAGTACTAAATGGACTCCATCTCTCAAAAATATATGTTATGGACCCCAGCTCTCATGTGAAAATGCTGTACACTCCATATGTTGTGAGTAAATGTTGTGGATTCCACCTCTCTTGAGTAATTGCTTTGGACTCCATCTCTTGTGAATGAATATTGTGGACGCCATCTATCGTGAGAAAATGCTGTGAAGAATAATGGGAAAAAACGGTATCTGTTCCTGCCTCACCCCGGACTACAAGGAAAGGGACGAGAGCAACAATTCCATCTCTGATGTGTAAATAATGTGGACTACTTCTTTCGTGAGTAAATGTTGTGGACTCTATTTATCGTGAGTAAATGCTGTGCACTCCATCTATTATGAAACTCTCATGGGTAAATACTGTGGACTCAATCTCTCATGAGTAAATGCAGTGTATTCCATCTATCTTGAGTAAATGCTATGTACTCCATCTGTCATGAGTAAATGTCGTTTACTCCATCTTTCACCAGTAAATGTTGTGTACTCCATCTCTCATGAGCAAATGCTCATGACTCAACATCATAACTATATGCTGTGGACCTGTCATGAAGAAGAATTGTTAAAACTGTAGTTATTCCAGCATCACTCCGGACAACAGAGAAAAGGATTAACATAACAAATCCATATCTCATGAGTAAATGTTGTTTACACCATCTCTCGTGAATAAATACTATGAATTCCATCTCTCATGAGTAAATGCATTTACTCATAAGTGGTGGAATCCACAGCTTTTTCTCACAAGATATGGAACTCACAGAATATACTTCAGGCTGTGGGTTCCATCCTTAGAATTTTTTAGTAAATGCTGTGTACGGGCTACAGGGAAAAGGGTGAGAGCATCAATTGCAACTCTCATTTGTAAATGCTGCGGATTTCATATGTTTTCAGTAAATGCTGAGTAAATGAGTTATTGGTCTGGATGCCATCTCTTCAAATCAATCTCGTGGACTCCATGTGTAGTGATAATATGTTGTGGACTCCATCTCTCATGTGAAAATGTTGTGAATTCCAACTCTTATTGGTAAATACTGTTTGCTCCTTCCCACATGATTAAATGCTGTGTGCTCCGTCTCTCAAGAGTAAATGGTGTGGACTCTTTCTTTCATAAGTAAATAATGTGTACTCCATATCTCGTCAATAAAAGCTGCGGAACCAATCTCGAAAGTCAAAGCTTTGGACTGCATCAGTCATGAGAAAATGCTGTGGTACGCCATCTCTCATGAATATATGCAGTGGATTCCATCTCTCATGGGTAAATGCTGTGGCCTCCAATTCTCGTGAATAAATGCTATGTACCCCACCTCTCTTGTGAAAATGTTGCTAACTCCAACTCTAATGGGTAAATGTTGTGGGCTACATCTCTCATAAGGAATTCTCACGTACTCCATCTCTCAAGAGTAAATGCTACGAAATCCATCTCTCATGAGTACATACATCTCTTAAGAGTAAATGCTGTGTATTCCATATCTTGGGAGTCAATGCTGTGGACTCCATATCTCGTAAATGCTGTGGACTCCTCATCACCTTTCTAAATGTTGTGAGTATATGTGTATATGTATTAACAAGATTTAACAAAATTGCCACCCCAAACAGCAAGTTCCAGATGGTAAGTGGACAAGGAAGCCATTGACTTATCGAGAGTCGAACACTATTCTCATCTATGTGTAGCCCGCCCTTATCAAATATCTGTCAATTCTATTTTTAAACATATTCGCACTTCTAGCATTAACACAATTATTTGGCAGTTTGTTCCATTCATTTATCACCCTCTGTGAGAAAGAGTACTTTCTCATGTCCAACCTATACTGCTCCTTAACTAATGCTGCTTTGTGTCCTCTGGTTCTACTGCCTTCTTTAAGTTTGAAGAACATACATATATTCCTGTCAACATTCTCATAACCATTCACTATTTTAAACACTTATATTTCGTCTCCTCTTAGTCTCCTGGTCTCTAGTGTTGTCAAACCACATTGTAATAAACGACTTTCGTAACTAAGGTATCTCAATTCTGGAATCATTTTAGTTGCTCTTCGTTGTATTCTTTCTAGCTTGTCTATGTCCTTTTTATGGGAAACAAAAATCAACCACTGGTATATGTGCTAGCCTCACCCTGGACTACAAGGAAAAAGACGACAGCAACAATTCCATCCCTGATATGTAAATGCTTTGGACTCGTGAGTATATGCTGTTGACCCCATTTCTCATGAGGAAATGCTGTGGACTCCAACACTCATGTGAAGGTGTTATGTACTGCAACACTTATGGGTAAATACTTCATCTGTCTTGAGAATATATTGTGGACTCCATGTTAAAATATGGCTTTTGGTCCCATCATTGTGATAGTTCCATCATTGTGATGGCAAAAATACCACTAGCTCCCTTTTGTAATTTTACGATAGTATGTTCCTTGATAATTGATACCCTTCATTGAAATTTGCATTTTGTGGTAAGAAAATTGTCGTATTTTCAGAAATGATTGTTGACATGCAGTGATCAGTTTTTTTTTCTTTTTATAAGAAAAATATTTAAATGAGAAAATGTTTCTTATTCCAAGAAAAAGTCTTTCAGAAGGTTTTTCTTTTTTTCAGAAAAATATTCTTACTAACGTGAAAAATCCAAAATGACTACAAGAAAAATATTCTTATTACATTTAAGAAAAAAGTTCTTGATTTACAAATTTTCTTCTGTGGTTCCCTAGAAAATAATTTAAGTAAAATTTTCTTGCTTTTTTACTTGCTTGAAGAAAATGCTTTTCTTATTTCAGAAAAAACATTTCTTAGAAAAGAAATTTTTTCTTGGATAAATAAGAATATATCTCTATAGCTATCTCTTGAATTTAGAAACTATTTTCTTTAGCCAATAAATTTTTTTAATGAAATGTTTCTTAAATCACGAAAATATTTTTCTTACGTCGCTCCCTAGAAAAATGTTCTTGTTTTAAGTTTTTTTTTATTAAAACAAGAAAATTATTTTTAGCAGTGTAGTTATAAAATGTTGTGGACTCCATCTCTCATGTGAAAATGTTGTGAACTCCAACTCTCATTTAACAAGATTTAACAAGATTTGCCATCCAAGCCAAAGGCGCAGATGGCAAGTGGACAAGGAAGCCATTGGCTTATCGAGAGTCCAACAATGTTCATCTACTAATAACCCGCCCTCCTGAGATATGTGTCAACCTTGTTTTTAAACATATTCATGCTGCTAGAAGTTACACAATCTGTAGACAATTTGTTCCATTCATTTATTGTCCTCTGTGAGAACGAGTGCTTCCTGGTGTCCAATCTACATTGATCCTTTACTAATTTTACCTCATGTCCTCTAGTTCTGCTATCCTTCTTGAGTGAGAAAAACATATTTCTATCAATATTTTCATACCCATTCAATATCTTAAAAACTTCAATCTGATCTCCTCTTAACCTCCTTGTCTCTAGAGTTGTTAAACCACATTCCTTCAGGCGTTCTTCATAATTAAGGTCTCTCAGTTCTGGTATCATTTTAGTTGCTCTCCTTAGTATGCGTTCAAGCGTATCTATATCCTTCTTACGATATGGTCTCCATGCTTGTATACAGTATTCTAAATGAGGTCTAACTATTGCTTTATAAAGAGGTATAATTAACTTTTTTCCCTTATATGTTATGTTTCTTCTAATCAATCCAAGAATTTGATTACCCTTTGGTAAATACTGTGTCCTACTTCCCTCAGGATTAAATGATTTGTGTTCCATCTCTCATGAATATATGCTGTGGACTACATCTCCCACGGGTAAATGCTGTGTACTCCATATCTCAACAATAAAAGCTGTGGAACCCATATCTTGAGATTCAATGATTTGAAATGCATCAGTCGAGAGAAAATGCTGTGGATTTCACCTCAGTTGTGAAAATGTTGTTAACTCCAACACTAGTTGGGTAAATGCTGTGGGCTCCATCTCTCATAAGGAAATGCCACGTACTGCATCTCTTAAGAGTAAAAGCTACGTAATCTATCTCTCATGAGTATATACAGGGCACTCCATCTCTCAAGAATAAATGCTGTGTATTTGGAGTCAATGCTGTGGACTCCATATATCGTAAATGCTATTGACTCCATCTCTCCTTAGTAAATGCTATGGACTAGTGATAAAGAAGAAGGGGAAACAGAAATCGACGATCGGTATATTTGTGTAAATGTTGTGGACTCCACATTTTGTGAGTAAATGCTGTGGTTTCCATCTCTTCTGACTAATTGCTGTGTACTCTACGTCTTTTCCTTTGGACGCCATCTCTTGAGAGTCAATGCTGTGAACTCCATGGGTCGTGATAAAATGCTGTGAACTCCATTTCTCAAGAGTAAATGTTGTAGTCCATCTCCCATATAAAATATTGTGAACTCCAAATCTTGCGAGAATATACTATTTACTCCATCTCTCAAGAGTAAATACTGTGGACTCCATATATCAAGAGTAAATGCTGTGGACTCCATATCTTGGGAGTCAATGCTGTGGACTCCAAATCTCGTACGTACTGTGGAATAGTGATGAAGAAGAAGGGAAAAAAAAAATCAATGACCGGTATCATTGTCAGCCTCATTTCAGATTACAGGCAAAAGGAGAAGAGTAAATGCTCTGCGTTCCATCTCCTATGAGTAAATGCTGTGGAGTTCACCTCTCATTAGTAAATGTTGTGATCTGCATCTCTAGTGAGTAAATGTTGTGAAATCCATCTCTCATAAGTAAATGCCGTGTACTTTGTCTCTCAGTAGTAAATGCTATGTACTCCTTCTTTCAAGAGTAAATGCTGTGTATTCCATCCCTCACGAGTAAATGTTGTGAACTGCATCTCTCATGACTAAATGCTGTGTACGGGCTACAGGGAAAAGGAGGAGACCAACAATTGCATCTCTCATTTGTAAATGCTGTGGACACAATATGTTTTCAGTCAATGCTGTCGGTCCCGTCTCTTCTGAGTAAATGCTGTGGACTTTTCCTCTCATGAGCAAAAGCTTTGGACGCCATCTCTTGACTGTCAATGCTGTGGACTCCATCTCTGATATGAAAATATTGTGAATTCCTACTCTCATTGGTAAATACTGTGTGCTCCTTCTCTCATGATAAATGCTGTATGCTCCATCTTTCAGTACTAAATGCTGTGGACACCATCTGTCAAAAATATATGTTGTGGACCCCAGCTCTCATGTGAAAATGCTGTACACTCCATATGTTGTAAGTAAATGCTGTGGACTCCACCTCTCTTGAGTAATTGCTTTGGACTCCATCTCTTGAGAATGAATATTGTGGACGCCATGTGTCGTGAGAAAATGCTGTGTAGAATAATGGGAAAAAACGGTATATGTTCCTGCCTCACCCCGGACTATACGGAAAGGGACGAGAGCAACAATTCCATCTCTGATATGTAAATGATGTGGACTCCTTCTGTCGTAAGTAAATGTTGTGGAATCTATTGCTCGTGAGTAAATGCTGTGCACTCCATCGCTTATGAAAAAAAAACCTGTGGTCTCATGGGTAAATACTGTGGACTCCTTGTCTCACGAGTAAATGCTGTGGACTCAATCTCTCATTAGTAAATACAGTGTATTCCATCTCTCTTGAGTAAATGTTGTGTACTCCATCTCTCATGAGCTCATGACTTAACATCATAATTATATGCTGTGGACCTGTCATAAAGAACAATTTAAAAAAAAATCGACGAACTGTAGTTATGCCAGCATCACTCCGGACAACAGAGAAAAGGATAAAAAAAACAATTCCATATCTCATGAGTAAATGTTGTTTACATCATCTCTCGTGAGTAAATACTACGAACTCCATCTCTCATGAGTAAATGCTGTGGACTCAGCATTTACCCAAGAGAGATGGTGTACTCGGCATTTCCTCATGAGAGATTGATTCCACAGCACTAACTTATTATAGATGTAGACCACATCTTGAGCGATACAGTCCACACCATTTACTCATGAGAGATGGAGTCCACATCATTTACTGATGAGTGTTGGAATCTATAGCTTTTTCTCACAAGAGATGGAACTCACAGAATATACTTGAGGCTGTGGGTTCCATCCTTATTTTTGTGGAGTAAATGCTGTGTACGGGCTACAGGGAAAGGGTGAGCGCATCATTTGCAACTCTCATTTGTAAATGCTGCGGATTTCATATGTTTTCAGTAAATGCTGTGGGTTCCACCTCTTCTGAGTAAGTGGTGTGGACTCCTCCTCTCATGAGTTAATGGTCTGGTCGCCATCTCTTCAAATCAATCTCGTGGTCTCCACGTGTAGTGATAATATAATGTGCACTCCATCTCTCATAAGAATATGTTGTGAGTCCCAACTCTTATTGCTAAATACTGTTTGCTCCTTCCCTCATGATTAAATGTTGTGTGCTCCGTCTCTCAAGAGTAAATGGAGTGGACTCTTTCTTTCATGAGTAAATAATGTGTACTCCATATCTCGTCAATAAAAGCTGTGGAACCAATCCCTTGAGAGTCAATGCTTTGGACTGCATCAGTCATGAGAAAATGCTGTGGACGCCATCTCTCATTAATATATGCAGTGGACTCCATCTCTCATGGGTAAATGCTGTGGCCTCCAGCTCTCGTGAATAATAGCTATGTACCCCACCTCTCTTGTGAAAATGTTGCTGACTCCAACTCTAATGGGTAAATGTGGTGGGCTCCATCTCTTATAAGGAATTATCGCGTACTCCATCTCTCACAAGTAAATGCTACGAAATCCATCTCTCTTGAGTATATACAGTGTATTCCATCTCACAAGAGAAAATGCTGTGTATTCAATATCTTGGGAGTCAATACTGTGGACTCCATATATCGAAAATGCTGTGGACTCCTCCTCTCCTTTGTAAATGTTGTGGACTAGTGATAAAGATGAAGGGAAATAAAAATCGACGAAAACTATCGATGCCAGCTCTAATGTATAAAATATGTAGATTCCGTATGTTGTGAGTAAATGTTGTGGACTCCACCTCTCATGGAGTCCACATAATTAGAATTCCACCTCTTGAGAGTGAATACTGTGGACGCCATCTGTCGGGAGAAAATGCTGTGGAGTCCATCTCTGATGTGAAAACAAAAATCAATGACCGATATCGTTGCCAGCCTCACCCCGGACTGCAGGGAAAGGAAGGAGCGCAACAATTGCATCTCTCATGTGTAAATGCTGTGGACCCCATCTCTCTTCAGAAAAAGCTGTGGACTCCATATCTTTAGTGTCTATACTGTGGACTCCATCTATATTAAGTAAATTATGTGGGCTACATTTCATATTAGTAAAAGTTGTTCAATCCATCTCTCACGAGAGTAAATGTTGTGGACTCCATCGCTCACGAGAGTAAATCATATGGACTCCATCTGTCATCAATAAATGCCTTTTACTCCACCTGTCATTGCGTAAATGCTGCGTACTTCATCACTTAAGAGTAAATGCTGTGGATTCCATCTTTCATGAATAATTGTCATGTACGTCATCTCTCTTGAGAATATATTGTGGACTCCATCGCTCATGAGCAAATGCTGTGTACGCGTTGTAGAGAAAAGGAGGAGAGCAACAGTAACATCTATCATGTGTAATCTTCTTTCAAGAGTAAATAATATGTACTCCATATCTCGTCAATAAAAGCTATGGAACCCATCCCTTGAGCGTAAACGATTTGGACTGCATCAATCATGACACAATACTCACGAGAGTAAATCCTATGGACGCCATCTGTCATCAATAAATGCCTTGTACTCCATCTGTCATTGTGTAAATGCTGTGTACTTCATCACTTAAGAGTATATGTTGTGGACACCATCGCTCATGAGAAAATGTCTTGTACTCGATCTCTTTGGAGCAAATACTGTGTACTAAATTTCTCATAAATATATGTTGTGGACTCCGTCTCTCGTGAGTAAATATCATGTTCTCAATCTCACTTTAATAAATGCTGTGTACTACATCTATCAAGAGTCAATGCTGTGGAAGCCATCTCTCATGAGTATACGCTGTGTATTCCATCTCACAAAATTAAATACTGTGTATACCATCTCTAATGAGTAAATGTTGTGGACTCCATCTCTCTTGGGTAAATGTTCTGAACTCCATCATCTCTCATTCGTAAATTCTACATTTCTCATGAGTATATGCTGTGTACACCATCTCTCATGAGTAAGGGCTGTGAACTGCATCTCTCATCAGTAAATGCTGTGGACTCCATCTCTAATCAGTAAATATCATGTCCTCGATCTTTTATAAGTAAATACTGGGTACTCTGTCTGTTTTTGTGGACTCCATCTTTGAACAGAAATTGCTGTGGACTCCATATTTTTCTGTAGATCTCTCATGAGTATATGTCGTGTACTCCTTCTCTCATGAATAAATGCTGTGTACGGGTTATATGGAAAAGGAGGAGAGCCACAGTAGCATCTACCAAGAATAAATGTTGTGGAGTCCATCTCTCATGTGTGAATTTCATGTACGTCATCTCTCTTGAGAATATATTGTCGATTCCATCTCTCATGAGTAAAAGCTGTGTACGGGTTACAGGGAAAAGGTGGAGAGCAACAATAACAACTATCATATGTAAACTCTGTGGATTCCTTCATTCAAGAGTAAATAATGTGTACGCCATATCTCGTCAATAAAAGCTGTGGAACCCATCTGTTGAGAGTCAACCCTTTGGACTGCATCATTCATGAGAAAATGCTGCGGACGCCATCTCTCATGAATATATGCAGTGGATTCCTTCTCTCACTGGTAAATGTTGTGGCCTCCAACTCTCGTGAATAAATGCTGTGTACCCAACCTCTCATGTCAAAATGTTGTTAACTCCAAATCTACTGGGTAAATGTTGTGGGCTTCATCTCTTGAAAGGAATTCTCGCGTTTTCCATCTCACAAGAGTAAATACTACGAAATCCATCTCTCATGAGTATATACAGTGCGCTCCATCTCTCAAGAGTAAATGCTGTGTATTCCGTATATCGGGATTCAATGCTGTGGACTCCATATCTCGTAAATGCTGTGGTCTCCTCCTCTCCTTTGTAAATGTTGTGGACTAGTGATGAAAAAGAAGGGTAAACAGAAATCGACGAAAAGTATCGATGCCAGCTCTCATGTGTAAATTTTGTAGACTCCATATGTTGTGAGTAAATGTTGTGGACTCCACCTCTGACGAGTAACTGCTTTGGACTCCATCTCTTAAGAGTGAATACTGTGGACTCCATCTGCAAGGAGAAAATGCTGTGGACTCCATCTGTCATGTGAAAATGTTGTGAACTCCAACTCTCATGTACTATGTACTCCACCTATCAAGAGTAAATGCTGTGTATGCCTTCTCTCATGATTACACGCTGTTCGCTCCGTCTCTTCTTTTGGACTAGTGATGAAGAAGAAGGGGAAAAAAATCAATGACCGGTATCGCTGCCAGCCTCACCCCGGACTGCAAGGAAAGGAAGGAGCGCAACAATTCCATCTGTCATGTGTATATGCTGTGAACTCCATCTCTCGTCAAGAAAACTGAGGACTCCATCTCTTTAGAGATTATGCAGTGGACTCCATCTATATTAACTTTCTAAAATTTCTTATTAGTAAAAGTTGTTCACTCCATCTCTCACGAGTGTGAATCCAATGGAGTCCATCTGTCATAAATAAATGCATTGTACTCCATCTGTCATTGGGTAAATGTTGTGTACTTCATCACTTAAGAGTAAATGCTGTGGATTCCATCGCTCATGAAAAAATGTCATGTACACGATCTCTGAGGAGTAAATGCTGTGTACTCGATTTCTCATGAGTATATGTTGTAGACTCCGTCTCTCATGAGTAAATACAATGTTCTCCATCTCCCATTAGTAAAATGCTTTGTACCCTATCTCTCAAGAGCATATGCTGTGGAAGCCATCTCTAATGAGTATATGCTGTGTATGCCAACTCTCAAGAATAAATATTGTGTATACCATCTCTAATGAGTAAATGTTGTGGACTCCATCTCTTTCGGTGAATGTTCTGATCTCCATCTCTGATTCGTAAATTCTGTTTGCTACATCACTCATGAGTATATGCAGTGAACACCATCTCTCATGAGAAAATGCTGTGAACTGCCTCTCTCAAGAGTAAATGTTATGGACACAATCTCTCATAAGTAAATAGCATATTCTCCATCTCTCATGAGTAAATGCTGTGGATTCCAACTCTTATGAGTAAATGTTATGTAGTCGATCTTTTATAAGTAAACGCTGTGTACTCCGTCTATGATGGACACCATCTGCCACGAGTAAATGCTGTGTATCTCATCTCTTATGAGTATACGTCGAACATTCCTTCTCTTATAAGTAAATGCTGCTGAATCCATCTACCAAGAATAAATAATGTGTACACCATATCTAATGTTTAAATATTTTGTACTTCATCTCTCTTGAGAAGATTTTGTGGACTCCATCTCTCATGCGTAAATGTTGCATACGGGCTACAGGGAAAAGGAGGAGAGCAACAATAGCATCTATCATGTGGAAATGCTGTGGACTCCTTCTTTCAAGATTAAATAATGTATACTCCACATCTCGACAATAAAACTATGGAACCCATATATTGAGTCAAAACTTTGGACTGCATCAGTCATTATAAAATGTTGTGGATGCCATCTCTCAAGAATATATGCAGTGGATTCCATCTCTCATTGGTAAATGTTGTTGCCTCTAACTCTCTTGAATAAATGCTATATTACCCACCTCTCTTGTGAAAATGTTGCTGACTCCAACTCTAATGGGTAAATGTGGTGGGCTCCATCTCTTATAAGGAATTATCGCGTACTCCATCTCTCACAAGTAAATGCTACGAAATCCATCTCTCTTGAGTATATACAGTGTATTCCATCTCACAAGAGAAAATGCTGTGTATTCAATATCTTGGGAGTCAATACTGTGGACTCCATATATCGAAAATGCTGTGGACTCCTCCTCTCCTTTGTAAATGTTGTGGACTAGTGATAAAGATGAAGGGAAATAAAAATCGACGAAAACTATCGATGCCAGCTCTAATGTATAAAATATGTAGATTCCGTATGTTGTGAGTAAATGTTGTGGACTCCACCTCTCATGGAGTCCACATAATTAGAATTCCACCTCTTGAGAGTGAATACTGTGGACGCCATCTGTCGGGAGAAAATGCTGTGGAGTCCATCTCTGATGTGAAAACAAAAATCAATGACCGATATCGTTGCCAGCCTCACCCCGGACTGCAGGGAAAGGAAGGAGCGCAACAATTGCATCTCTCATGTGTAAATGCTGTGGACCCCATCTCTCTTCAGAAAAAGCTGTGGACTCCATATCTTTAGTGTCTATACTGTGGACTCCATCTATATTAAGTAAATTATGTGGGCTACATTTCATATTAGTAAAAGTTGTTCAATCCATCTCTCACGAGAGTAAATGTTGTGGACTCCATCGCTCACGAGAGTAAATCATATGGACTCCATCTGTCATCAATAAATGCCTTTTACTCCACCTGTCATTGCGTAAATGCTGCGTACTTCATCACTTAAGAGTAAATGCTGTGGATTCCATCTTTCATGAATAATTGTCATGTACGTCATCTCTCTTGAGAATATATTGTGGACTCCATCGCTCATGAGCAAATGCTGTGTACGCGTTGTAGAGAAAAGGAGGAGAGCAACAGTAACATCTATCATGTGTAATCTTCTTTCAAGAGTAAATAATATGTACTCCATATCTCGTCAATAAAAGCTATGGAACCCATCCCTTGAGCGTAAACGATTTGGACTGCATCAATCATGACACAATACTCACGAGAGTAAATCCTATGGACGCCATCTGTCATCAATAAATGCCTTGTACTCCATCTGTCATTGTGTAAATGCTGTGTACTTCATCACTTAAGAGTATATGTTGTGGACACCATCGCTCATGAGAAAATGTCTTGTACTCGATCTCTTTGGAGCAAATACTGTGTACTAAATTTCTCATAAATATATGTTGTGGACTCCGTCTCTCGTGAGTAAATATCATGTTCTCAATCTCACTTTAATAAATGCTGTGTACTACATCTATCAAGAGTCAATGCTGTGGAAGCCATCTCTCATGAGTATACGCTGTGTATTCCATCTCACAAAATTAAATACTGTGTATACCATCTCTAATGAGTAAATGTTGTGGACTCCATCTCTCTTGGGTAAATGTTCTGAACTCCATCATCTCTCATTCGTAAATTCTACATTTCTCATGAGTATATGCTGTGTACACCATCTCTCATGAGTAAGGGCTGTGAACTGCATCTCTCATCAGTAAATGCTGTGGACTCCATCTCTAATCAGTAAATATCATGTCCTCGATCTTTTATAAGTAAATACTGGGTACTCTGTCTGTTTTTGTGGACTCCATCTTTGAACAGAAATTGCTGTGGACTCCATATTTTTCTGTAGATCTCTCATGAGTATATGTCGTGTACTCCTTCTCTCATGAATAAATGCTGTGTACGGGTTATATGGAAAAGGAGGAGAGCCACAGTAGCATCTACCAAGAATAAATGTTGTGGAGTCCATCTCTCATGTGTGAATTTCATGTACGTCATCTCTCTTGAGAATATATTGTCGATTCCATCTCTCATGAGTAAAAGCTGTGTACGGGTTACAGGGAAAAGGTGGAGAGCAACAATAACAACTATCATATGTAAACTCTGTGGATTCCTTCATTCAAGAGTAAATAATGTGTACGCCATATCTCGTCAATAAAAGCTGTGGAACCCATCTGTTGAGAGTCAACCCTTTGGACTGCATCATTCATGAGAAAATGCTGCGGACGCCATCTCTCATGAATATATGCAGTGGATTCCTTCTCTCACTGGTAAATGTTGTGGCCTCCAACTCTCGTGAATAAATGCTGTGTACCCAACCTCTCATGTCAAAATGTTGTTAACTCCAAATCTACTGGGTAAATGTTGTGGGCTTCATCTCTTGAAAGGAATTCTCGCGTTTTCCATCTCACAAGAGTAAATACTACGAAATCCATCTCTCATGAGTATATACAGTGCGCTCCATCTCTCAAGAGTAAATGCTGTGTATTCCGTATATCGGGATTCAATGCTGTGGACTCCATATCTCGTAAATGCTGTGGTCTCCTCCTCTCCTTTGTAAATGTTGTGGACTAGTGATGAAAAAGAAGGGTAAACAGAAATCGACGAAAAGTATCGATGCCAGCTCTCATGTGTAAATTTTGTAGACTCCATATGTTGTGAGTAAATGTTGTGGACTCCACCTCTGACGAGTAACTGCTTTGGACTCCATCTCTTAAGAGTGAATACTGTGGACTCCATCTGCAAGGAGAAAATGCTGTGGACTCCATCTGTCATGTGAAAATGTTGTGAACTCCAACTCTCATGTACTATGTACTCCACCTATCAAGAGTAAATGCTGTGTATGCCTTCTCTCATGATTACACGCTGTTCGCTCCGTCTCTTCTTTTGGACTAGTGATGAAGAAGAAGGGGAAAAAAAATCAATGACCGGTATCGCTGCCAGCCTCACCCCGGACTGCAAGGAAAGGAAGGAGTGCAACAATTCCATCTGTCATGTGTATATGCTGTGAACTCCATCTCTCGTCAAGAAAACTGAGGACTCCATCTCTTTAGAGATTATGCAGTGGACTCCATCTATATTAACTTTCTAAAATTTCTTATTAGTAAAAGTTGTTCACTCCATCTCTCACGAGTGTGAATCCAATGGAGTCCATCTGTCATAAATAAATGCATTGTACTCCATCTGTCATTGGGTAAATGTTGTGTACTTCATCACTTAAGAGTAAATGCTGTGGATTCCATCGCTCATGAAAAAATGTCATGTACACGATCTCTGAGGAGTAAATGCTGTGTACTCGATTTCTCATGAGTATATGTTGTAGACTCCGTCTCTCATGAGTAAATACAATGTTCTCCATCTCCCATTAGTAAAATGCTTTGTACCCTATCTCTCAAGAGCATATGCTGTGGAAGCCATCTCTAATGAGTATATGCTGTGTATGCCAACTCTCAAGAATAAATATTGTGTATACCATCTCTAATGAGTAAATGTTGTGGACTCCATCTCTTTCGGTGAATGTTCTGATCTCCATCTCTGATTCGTAAATTCTGTTTGCTACATCACTCATGAGTATATGCAGTGAACACCATCTCTCATGAGAAAATGCTGTGAACTGCCTCTCTCAAGAGTAAATGTTATGGACACAATCTCTCATAAGTAAATAGCATATTCTCCATCTCTCATGAGTAAATGCTGTGGATTCCAACTCTTATGAGTAAATGTTATGTAGTCGATCTTTTATAAGTAAACGCTGTGTACTCCGTCTATGATGGACACCATCTGCCACGAGTAAATGCTGTGTATCTCATCTCTTATGAGTATACGTCGAACATTCCTTCTCTTATAAGTAAATGCTGCTGAATCCATCTACCAAGAATAAATAATGTGTACACCATATCTAATGTTTAAATATTTTGTACTTCATCTCTCTTGAGAAGATTTTGTGGACTCCATCTCTCATGCGTAAATGTTGCATACGGGCTACAGGGAAAAGGAGGAGAGCAACAATAGCATCTATCATGTGGAAATGCTGTGGACTCCTTCTTTCAAGATTAAATAATGTATACTCCACATCTCGACAATAAAACTATGGAACCCATATATTGAGTCAAAACTTTGGACTGCATCAGTCATTATAAAATGTTGTGGATGCCATCTCTCAAGAATATATGCAGTGAATTCCATCTCTCATTGGTAAATGTTGTTGCCTCTAACTCTCTTGAATAAATGCTATATTACCCACCTCTCTTGTGAAAATGTTGTTAGCTCCAACTTTAATGAGTAAATGTTGTGGGCTCCATCTCTCACGAGGAATTCTCGCGTACTCCATCTCTCAAGAGTAAATGCTACGAAATCCATCTCTCATGAGTATATACAATGCACTCCATCTCTCAAGAGTAAATGCTGTGTATTCCGTATATCGGGAGTCAATGTTGTGGACTCCATATCTCGTAAATGATGTGGACACCTCCTCTCCTTTGTAAATGTTGAGGACTAGTGATAAAGAAGAAGGGGGAAAATCGATGAAAAGTATCGATGCTAGCTCTCTTGTGTAAATTCTGTAGATCCCATATGTTGTGATTAAATGTTGCGGACTCCACCTCTCATGAGCAACTGCTTTGAACTCCATCACTTGAGATTTATTACTATGGACGCCATCTGTCGGGAGAGAATGCTGTAAACTGCTTCTGTCACGTGAACAATTTTTTTGTTTCCCCTTCTTCTTTATCACTAGTCCACAACATTTACTAAGGAGAGACGGAGCCAACAACATTTACTCATGAGAGAATGCATCCACAGCATTTATTCTTGAGAGATGGAGTACATAATATTTACCCATGAAAGTTGGAGTTCACAACATTTTCACATCAGAGATGGAGTCCACAGCATTTTCTCCCGTCAGATGGCGTCCACAGTATTCACTCTCAAGAGATGGAATCCAAAGCAGTTACTCATGAGAGTTGGAGTCCACAACATTTACTCACAACATATGGAGTCTACATAATTTACACATTAGAGCTGGCATCGATACTTTTCGTCGATTTTTATTTCCCTTCATCTTCACCACTAATCCACAACATTTACGAAGGAGAGGAGGAGCCTACAGCATTGACTCCCAATATATCGAATACCCAGCATTTTCTCTAGTGAGATGGAATACACTGTATATACTCATGAGAGATGGATTTCGTAGCATTTACTTGTGAGAGATGGAGTACGCTAGAATTCCTTATGAGAGATGGAACACACAACACTTACCCATTAGAGATGGAGTCAGCAACATTTTCACAAGAGAGGTGGGGTACATAGCATTTATTCACGAGAGCTGGAGGCCACAGCATTTACCCGTGAGAGGTGGAGTCCACTGCATATTTTCATGAGAGATGGCGTCCACAGCATTTTCTCATGACTGATGCCGTCGAAAGCATTGACTCTCAAGGAATTGGTTCCACAGCTTTTATTGATGAGATATGGAGTACACATTATTTACTGATAAAAGAAAGATTCCACTCCATTTACTCTTGATAGACGGAGAATACAGAATTTAATCATGAGGGAAGGAGCAAACAGTATTTACCAATAAGAGTTGGGATTCACAACATTTTCACATGAGAGATGGCGTCCACAACATTTTATTGTTACACTGCTAAAAATCATTTTCTTGCTTTAATAAAAATTTGTCTAGGCAGCCACGTAAGAAAATTATTTTCATGATTTAAGAAACTTTTTATAAAAAAAAATTATTGGCTTAAGAAAATAGTTTCTGAATTCAAGAGAAAGCTATATAATATTTTCTTATTAATCCAACAACATTTGTCTTATCTAAGAAATGTTTTTTTCTGAAATAAGAAAAGCATTTTCTTCAATCAAGTAAAAAAGCAAGAATATTTTTCTTAAATTATTTCATAGGGAACCACAGAAGAAAATTAGAAATCAAGAAATGTTTTCTTAAATTTAATAAGAATATTTCTCTTGTAGTAATTTTGGATGTTTCACGTTAGTAAGAATATTTTTCTGAAAATAAGAAAAACCTTCTGAAAGCCTTTTTCTTGGAATAAGAAACATTTTCTTATTTAAATATTTTTCTTATAAAAAAAACTATCATTTCTGAAAATAAGACAATTTTCTTACCACAAAATGCAAATTGCGATGAAGAGTATCAATTATCAAGGAACATACTATCGTGAAATGACAAAAGGGAGCAAGTGATATTTTTGCCATCAAAATGATGGAACTATCACAATGATGGGACCAAAAGCCATATTTTAACATAATAAAACATTTTAGATGGCAGATTTTCTACAGATGAGGATAAAGGAGCAAGTAACAATGGAATAGTGTTTTATTATGAGAAAAGGGAGTAAGTGTGTGACCAATAGCATCACGTGTTATTGCGACAGCCATGCAATCAGTCTGCAGCTCTTATACCCAGTAAGTTCATTCCTTGTTAAATCAACTAATTTTCAGGAAAGTAAAAAACGTGATGTCTCAGAATGTCCTAACATTTTAACCAATTAGCAAATGGTTATATCTGAGCAACTTTGCAAAAAATAACTAAGCTAAGGGGTAAACCCACTTGTTATATTTTCAGGTGCCTCTAACTACTGAGCTTAAATTTGCTGAATGTCTAGATATATTCGTACAGATGTGCATCACAAAAAATATGATAATGAGAAGGAAAATGTATGTACAGTGTGTGGAAACATTAATTTTTTAATTTAATTTTTATTTCTGAGAGTAATTTTTAGCAGTCTGTATTTCAAATTGTTATTTTATAGGACAAGTGCTAATGTATAATGTCAGTGATACTTGTAATGACTTCTTAGTTCAATAAGAATATAGTTAAAATATCTTATCTATTACGAATTTCAACTTTCAGAATAGATTGTTGGACAAGTGTTATGATTACCGTATTTGCACTGTGCACGTTCCTTAACATACTGCAGCTGAAATATAACTGTTATGTCTAATTATCTTTTCTCCCAAATTGGCGAGTGACACATTTATGAAACAACAACAACAAATAGCAACGGCTATACCTTATTGACACACAAACTGGAAAAGGTCGCATGCCCGAACTTTGAGCATTGCCAAATAAAAAAAATCAAAGCATTACTTAATTATTACAATGTCAATTGATTACCTCGTTGTCTCCCCCCTCTTGCGGTACCTTGCAAGAAAGTCTTTGCAAGGCCAGATGATCGTGATACATGACCGTACCACTGGTCTTGTTGCGGACAGCTTCGTTAGTAACAGGGTCTTTGTATAATAAGCGCAAGATCTTCCGAAAGCATCTCATTTCCATGGCTTGTGTCCTTTTCTATAGATCTGCTGAGAGGGTCCATGTTTCAGAAGCGTACATAAAGATGGACATGACAAGGGAGCGCATCAGCCTTATTTTCGAACTGACAGTGATGTTTCTGTCGTTCCATCAGGGTTTCAACCTTGTTAGTGCCGCTGTTGTCCGTGCAATCCTGGCAAGTATCTCCATTTTGGAACCCTCATCTGTGATAATTGATCCCAAATACCTGAAGCTTTTTACTGTCTCAAGTCTCTGTCCATTAACTTTGACCTCTGTGCTGATGCCTTGTGTGTTGTTCGTCATCAGTTTGGTCTTTTCGGCATTGATCTCCATGCCGTATGATGTAGATGTTTTCTCGAGACGCTCCACCAAATTGGCTAGTTCTTGTTCATCTCCTGCTAAACTGTCGATGTCGTCAGCAAAATGAAGGTTGATGATGGTCCTGCCTCCAATGCTGACAGTGCCTTGATGGTTTCCTAATGCATCAGTCATGATCCTTTCCAGAAAAACGTCGAAGAACGTTGGTGATAGTTGGCATACTTGTCGAACTCCAAATATTGTTCGAAACCAGTCTCCCAAGCTACTGTTGAAGATTACTGCACTTGTGGCATTGTCACATATGTTTTCAATGGTTCGGACAAGCTTGGAGCCAATGTTGTACTTCCTCATGGTTGCCCATAGGGCCGCATGCCATACCTTATCAAAAGCCTTTTTGAAATATATAAAGACATGATACAGGCTTTGCGGATGTCGAAGGTATTTCTCGCAAAGGATTCTAAAGTTGAAGATCTTTTCACTGGTGTTCCTTCGTGCTCGAAAACCCACTCTTTCTTCAGCGATGATCTCTTCTGCGTGGGGTTTGAGTCTGTTGAGTAGGATCTTCAACATGACTTTGCTCGTGTGGTTGATTGTTCTGTAATTTTGGCACATATGTTGGTTGCCTTTCTTGGGAAGTGTGATGATCAGTGACTGAGTCCATGGGGTGGGCTATTCTCCTGTCTGCC
The DNA here is from genome assembly GCA_963662155.1 of Lamellibrachia columna. Classification (NCBI taxonomy): domain Eukaryota; kingdom Metazoa; phylum Annelida; class Polychaeta; order Sabellida; family Siboglinidae; genus Lamellibrachia; species Lamellibrachia columna. The sequence goes on from OY759266.1 coordinate 62,273,986, forward strand.
AGATCTTGTTGCAGATTGTTGTAACTGTGGTAATCAAGGCTTCTCCATCAGCTTGAACCAGTTCTGCTGGTATATTATCAATTCCAGCTGACTTTCCTTTTTTCAGAGACTTTACTGCAGCCTCCACTTCCTCACGAAGAATGGAGTAGTCGTCCTCTTCAGTAGTCTGTGGACAATTTAGTACTACTGGGTCTCCGTTGGTGTTGTGGCTGTACAGTTTTGAGCAGTATTCTGTCCATCGATTGAGGATCTGCTGTTCTTCTGTAAGGCATTTCCCTGATTTGTCTTTGATAGTGGTAGCTATCCATTTCTTAACTGATGTCAGGTCTTTCACTATTTAATAAGCCTTCTTGCCGTTTTTCTTGTTCAAGCTATCTTCAATTTCACATGATTGTTCTGCTATCCAGATCTTTTTTTGCTCTTCTCATATCTTGTGTGATCTTCTTGTTGACTTCTCTGTATTTTGCTGCACCTTCAGGATCACATTTTCTCCTTTTCAATTCCCTTCTGTTGTCACAGAGATCTAGGATGTCTGCTGTGACCCATGGTTTCTTCTGGTATTTTGTTGAAGGTGTTGGTCAGCAAGTTCACGTCGGTATCTTTGTCATCCATTATGATAAGGGGTGCAAATTTCCCACCTATCATTGCTTTGAATGCTTCTGCTTCATCAGGTTCTTTACGTTTCTCGGTGTCAAATTAGTTTTTTTTTGTTGGCTTTGGTTTGCTGATCCTCTTCAGGCGAATGTGGCAGTTTGTCATCAGCAACTCATGATCACTTCCGATATCTGCTCCTTGAAAGCTTCGTGTCCTGATAATGTTCACTCCAGTGTGAAAGCGCCGTTTCACAAAGATGTAGTCGAAATGATTGTGATGTTTTCCATCTTGGCTGTGCCAGGTCCATCTTCTAGATGTTTTGTGTGGGCCAAATGTGTTAGTCAGCATCAGCTCATTGTACATTGCAAATTCGAGGAACCTGTGACCTCTCTCATTTGTTTCCACGTTGCAGAAATGTTTGCAAGTGTCTTGCCAGTTGGTCTGCGCATCCTTTCCCACTTTTGCATTCTAGTCTCCTAGTACAATAAGATTGTCTTTCTTTGGCGTTTCCTCTATGACTTCTTGCAGCTGGCCATAGAAATCTTCCACCTCACTGTCGTTATAATCAGACGTTGGGGCATAAACTTGTATGACTGTCGTGTTGAATGGAGTTGCATTCAGGCGGATGGTGATGAGCCTGCTGGAGATAGGGCGACAACCCATGACAGTGTTCACGATATCTTTGTGCACAAGAAACCCATCGCCATGTTCGTGTTTGTCCTTGCCACTGAAGTAGACCTTGTGTCCTTCTTCTGTCGATGTTTCACCAAAGCTTTTCCATCGCATTTCGGCGAGTCCAAGCATATTCAATTTGTATCTCTCCATCTCATGTGTGAGTTCTTTAAGTTTTCCTGCACCTCTCAATGTCTTGACGTTCCATGTGCCGATGGTGATGTTGTTTCTTCCACGTATCTTGTTGGTAGGGGCACCAGTATCATACATAACACCCCCGTCCTGGTATACGGCGTGATGCGTGGTCATTGTTGACCCGTCCTGCGACCGTTCCGGTATGCGATTCAAACTGGTTTTCATGATCATGGTGTGTCTAGGGCAGATTTACAACCTAGCGGAGCCCATCCCTCTCCATGCTGGTTGACCACAGCCGATATCCACCAAAAAATGTGGCTCGGTTTCGTCCTGAAAACGTGGTCGTTGATCTCATCTTGGAGACCTTCCATCCTGGCCTTTGAGGATGATGTCATGTTAATATCTCCCTATTTTCCCATACATGGTACACTCGTGGAGGCGGGAGCGTCTTATTCCATCCCGTACAGGTCCATTGGACCTGCCCATTGCCCAACTCTACATAACGAATGACATTATAAGAGGGGAGTACTGGCACAGTAAAGTACAAACACACACACATTACAAACCTTGTACCTCTACAGAACGGGTGATCTTATAAGAGGGGACTACTGGCACAGTAAAGTACAAACACACACATTACAGCCCTTTTACCTCTACATAACGGGTGACCTTATAAGAGAGGATTACTGGCAGAATAAAGTACAAACACACACATTACAGCCCTATTACCTCTACAGAACGGGTGACATTATAAGAGGGGACTACTGGCAGAGTAAAGTACAAACACACGCATTACAGCCATTGTACCTATTCATAACGGGTGACATGATAAGACGGGACTACTGGCACAGTAAAGTATCAACTAATGCAAAACTAAATTGCCATAGTAACCATTAGTTGAAATTTGAAAAGTATTTGAATTGTGTACAATTTGAAAGACATAGTAGCATTGACATGATTTAGATGTCCATGTCATTCTGCACACTTCAAAGAAGGAACAACACATTGCCAGAATACACAATTAGTTAACTTCCTAGTATGTGAAAGCGAAGGATTTCATCCATAGATTTATTTTATTACATGTTAGCTTTTATGAAAGTTAAAACAGTCAGAAACCAACTGTTGACCTTCACATAACCCTCATTAGCAGACCCTTAATGAGACCACTGGGGTACTGAGAGTGTGGCCTCACTGCATGTGTGTCACAAGTGTTATGTCATATGAGACTGACCTAGATCTAAATCTCATGTGAGGCATACATTTATAGAGCACACACACTGACAGTATTTTAAAATCAAAATGTGCTGAACAAAGATTACACTAAAGCTGAATACCCGATTATATAATTTTTTATTTTATGTGTTCTTGATTACTGCAAATTATGCTTGGATCAGATATTTTACATCGTATCCTAGCTCTAGTAGTGTATAAGCACCTGTCCATCAGAAATAATTAATGCAATAGAACCAACATATATTTTACTCCAATAGTCAATAGCGAAAACTTATGTTGGAAATTATTTCACTCACATCGTAATCTGATAATATATAAAAAATATTTGAGTAAAAAGATAATTAGTAATACTACATTATTAAATATTATTTGGTAGCAGACTTAGTAACAAATGCAAATGCATTTGAATGTACATTTTGCAACCCCCAAACATTTTATATTTCAAACGCCCGGCCGAAGTGATCATAGTGCAAACTAGTTGATTTGCGACAGCCTTTGTGTCTCACGTGTTTCAATTGGTCAACCTACTGGGCTTTTCACATTGTTTCAATAACGGCTTAGCCATTGACTGTGCATTCCTTTTGATTACCTGGCTTTTACCAGACATATGTACTAACAACTGAAATGAAACTAAACAAATCTATATAGGAAATTAATATATTATCCTGCATTCCATGAAGAAATTCGAGGTTATTCCAATTCCGATCGACTCTTGAAAATACATTCCGAAATGGAATTGACCCCGTGTTGACCACTGCTGTTGTTTGCTGATATAATTCACAGTACGAAAGTACACATACATTCTGCTGAATACTGATTACTAGACAAATTTTACATCTCGGGTAAATAAGAGTGCTGCATTAATCTACATAGGTCCAGCAATGTACACATTTTCAAACAAAATCTTGTTTGCTGTATCAGAACAAAGTGAATATCTTTATTTTGTTAATGTTTGTTTTAATTCTCAAAACATGCATTTAGTAACTCTGTTAATTGACTGTTTTGACAAATAGTGTCTTGTGGTACTCTGTTTAATATCTGCTTGATACTGAATACTAGGAATTGTACATATTGGTCAAAACAGCATTGACTTTATTCCATGGGTTCATGAATATACAACATGTCAAATAAACTGTTTCTTGCATCGGAGCAAAGTGAATACATGTCTATATTTTGTTCAAAACATGTATTTAGTTACCCTGTTCATTGATTGTTTTTTGTAAACTTGTTTAGTCATGCTCTTCTGGAAGACGATTTCCGCTACAAAGAAGGAACTAAATATTGCACAGTAAACGCCTGTAAACAGTTTAAGTTGATTATCGGAAAACAGCAGCGATTTGATGTTGATACAACGTTGAAATCGACCAATATACTACGTCTTTACAACGGTGAATCTTAACACTGCTACGACGTTGAAACCAGACGTCGGTGCAACATGGAAACCAGACTTCGATACAACTTTAAAATCTAACTAGTTTTCAACATTGCTGCAACGTGTAAGGTAATTTGTACAGCCATTCAATCGCACATACAAAACATATCTATATTGCACAAGTTGTCTATCAAACTGTAAACTCACTGATGACATTCCCATCCCCTTGCTCTTCAACTTGTCGCTGTAGGTCATTTGTCAGACTGATCTAGCTAATGTTCCCATGACAAAGACGGCCACAGCTCAACCGCATCGGAGGCTGAGGACTATGATAAAAATAATTCATACTGGAATACGGTAATAATAAGGGTTATTATATTTGCACGCGTCTTTGTTTTTTCATGCTGTCGGTGTTCTTTTAATAGCATAGATAACCATAATTACAGTAGGATTTAACATCAAAAGATGTTTAGCCAATCAACAGCTTGCACGGACTTGATATGTATTCCAGGGCTCGGCATCGAGAATCAAGTGAGAACGTGCCAGACTTGAGAAAGAAGAACGCAGTCCTCGCGTATTCGAGTTCTGTAATCGAGTACATATTTGAAGTATTCGTATTCGTAGTCATATTTATTATATATGTTTTTAGGTTATGTAATTAAGCATTGCTAATAAGTGCTCGTATTTTTATTATGCAAAGCGTGTTTTGCATCAATAAACCCAACAGACAGTGCCAGTCAACACTGAAGTGTGTTTGAACGATTTTCCTAATACATTTTTCTACATGATTGTTAATTCAGGAACGCAGTTGGAGGGAATTTTTTCTTAGGTGCATGAACATCTAACTTCCATTATTGTCGCGGCAAGTCACCGTTGGCAAAACTAAAATCTGCAACTATTATTTATATCAGCGGTATCATTCACTTATGATACCGCGTACAGTAACTGGCAATAATGTTTTTTTGTACTGTATTTTCATATGCTGCTTCCACGTAGGTTACCTTGCAAAGTCTATCATTAATTAATTAGACATTACAACCGGCTTTCAGTTGTTCGACATTTTTAATAACTTGGAGGGATTATAAAATTATGTTCAGTATTTAATGAACATATATATTCATTTAAATATGGATAACGTACACACACAGACATGTGCGCACAAACATGCACGCGCGCTTTAAACGAATCATTATCTACTACTGGCCTACACCTAAAATTGTATTCGCTCTATTTGCTGTGTCATGGCATAGTGAAACTTAAAGTATTACTAGTTTAGCTGCTAGATCCCATTCTTCATGTAAACACAATGTGTGTTATAGTGGTACGGAAGTGATAATTTGTAAGATAAACTTATTATTCGGGCATATGTTTTGGCCACAGACATGTCTGAACGAAAATGCGTTCGTTGCTTGTTTATTGTTTATTTGTGAGTCACTATTGATTTTAACATGAACAATTCACATTTCACATCGAATGAAAATTTTTACTTTCTTTTGAGGTTCATGTTCATAATCATTTGCAATAGTGGCTACATAAAAGAAAATGTAATATATGTACATGCAAGTCATTTTCAAACTGCAATGTATCATGACCGATCCAGTGGGCTGTGAGAGGAAACATGTAAAATATGTGTCGAGGGGGGATTGTGTTTCGCACCCGGCGCTGACAACCCTTTCTACACCACTGCGACTCTGACTTCAAGACACATATTAGCAAACTGTAGTCTCTACAAATTAAGTGGAAGAAATTTATATGGTACCCACATTTATGAGTCTCCTCACCTATGAAAAAAAAAAAAATTGGTCTCCTGAACTATATAATTGTATTTACCCAGCGATGTGCACATGAAAGTTGTTGCTAATAGGCCTTTTTACACATCATGACCACTCGCTGTCTAATTTCGACCACACGTTTTTACATTTACCAATATGTCCACTTTCAATGGCAGTATGTAACTAGTTGACATAACTAGTTAACAAAGATATACTAGGTAATATATTTAACACAACTAGTGACTAAATCGTTTCCTCGCTATAAAAGACGAACATTTCCCCCCAACACATCTAGATAGCAAGTGCCCCATTTCTCTCTTTTCGGGACGCCCATAATAATGACAGGTGGCTAAGTGCATGTGTCAGACACGACACTGTTAATTGCAGCCTCGTGTCACACAATATGTCACCGACAGCATACTGCTCATGTTCTGCGGGACGTCTCAAAATGTCCCTTATTCAGGCTCTGTCTGCTACACAAGTGTGTGTCGTGTCGGGTCGCAGCCTATGTAAAGACAACTTTGCCATTCTCCTGGTACTAGGATGGGCTACACAGATTAACTCGTTTCGGCCGATATGATAATAAGGCATAATAGTTGATCTGTGACTGCCTTTGTGTTGGCTGCGTGTCTCCTGTATCTCGCGTGTCTTGCGTGTTTCATTTCTGTGTCGTCAGTCATTGCTATCAGACTTGCGCCATGTACGCCTTTGTCTACCTGACACACAATTCGCGTGCCAATCCTGAAGTTTCACACTTCAGAAACGTCATAACACGGATAAACGGCAGGACTGAACATCAGAGGATGTCTAACCACGTAGCAGCATGTCTTTGTGTTGTCATGATGTGTGTGTTCTCTAAATAGCATAGATCACCATCATTACAATAGTATTGAACATCAAAGGATGTCTAGCCACTTAACAAAATGTATTTTTGTTGTCATGATGTTTGTGTTCTCTTAATAGCATAGATAACCATAATTACAGTAGTATTCAACATCAAATTATGTCTAGCCCCTTAACAGCCTGCACGGACTTGATATGTATTTCAGGGCTCGGCATCGAGAATCAAGCGAGGACTTGCTAGAACTGAGAACGAAAAACTCAGTCTTCGTGTATTCCCGTTCTGTAATCGAGTACGAGTACGGTAGTAATAATGGTTATTGTATTTGCACGTCTTTATGCTGTCATGATGTTAGTGTTCTCTTAATAACATTGATAACCATTGCAGAAGGGTTGAAATTCAAATCATATCTAGGCACTTAAAAGCATGTTTGGACTTGATATGTTTTTCAGATTTATTGCATCAACAGGAACACTCCAAAGACGGCGCCACTGAACAATGCGGTACATTACAATTTACAATTTTATTTAAAATTGTTTTATAGTGGAATGGATGTGATTATTGGTAAAATGAGCTCATTATTCGGATATACAAAATGCGTTGGGTGGTTGTTTATTTGTGGTTCACTATTAATTTTACCATGAACAATTCGCAGTTCATATCGAATACCAAATTACACTTTACTTTCGGTGTTTATAATTATTTGTAATAGTGGACTACATCAAATACAATTTGATATATAAGCCACGTTTAAACTGCACGGTGTTATGACCGGTTCAGTTGGCTCTAAGGGGAAACATGTAAAATATGTGTCGGGTGGGGGGGGGGGCTGCTAAATTGTGTTTTGTACCTGGGCGCCGAAAACTATTTCTGCGACCGTGACTTCAGCAAAGTGTATTTATATAAACTACGTGTGAAATGCATTTACAGGGAACCCACATTAACGCTTCCAAGCCGATGGATACATATTCTTCAACCAAAAAATGGTCTTGTGAGTTTTTTTTCCAGCAATGTACAAACTAAATGTTGCCTTTGTACTCAAACCATGATTACTCGCTGTGTAACTTTAACCGTACATCTCTATATTTAGCAAAGTGTTCACTTTCAATGGCAGTAAAGGTACAATTGTGCATAACTAGTTAACACATATACTATATAACATATTTAGCACAACTAAAGCATAAATAGTCTACTCGCTATAAAAGACCAACATTTTACTCCCAACAAATCCAGATAGCAGGTGCCTCATTTCCCCATTTTCCGGACCCCCATGATAACTACATGTGGCTAAGTGCATCTGGCAAACAAAACACTGTCAAGTGCAGCCCCATGTCCCATAATATGTCACTTACTAATAGCATACTGCTTATGCCACGCATGATTAAAAGGAACTTCCCATTCAAACCGTTGGATTTCGAGATATTTTGGCGCAGCTTTTGCTCACAACAAAGATGTTCTCGAGAGTCGCTATTCGGGTGTGTTTTGCATGTTATCTGCATGTCATTTGTCAAACGCGGGCCTTTTCCTGCAAGATTACAAACCCTTTTTCGAAACGTATAAACTCTTAAGAAATTGCACGGTTTCAGGTAAAACCGTAAGAAGTTGCACCCAAGTTGTGGGAGGCTACGGTACGAGATATGTGTTCTGTTGAAATGTGACATAAATAGATCGCAGGATCAGTTGGAATAGCCAGTATTACCATGGCGTTCCCGAAGGTTTGGTTTGACTTCTCAAATATAATAGTCAGTTTCAGCTATACGCGTTTTGCTCTTCGTAAATAACAAAATTGTAATTTATACGTAAATACGGATATAATGGCCTCCACTGGTGAATATGCTACATATAAGTTTTGAGACATTATTTCAAAGAAGATATGATTGAAAGAAGACATGCATAAGATGCATTACTATGTCTAAGAATAGTAATACATAAGCAGGATAGGGACAACACCAGTATTGTTACTGTAGTCTATGCATTTAGGAACGAGTCGGCAACCCCGCTGGATGGATGTGTGGCAGGGGTTTCAACCTCAGTCCCACCTGTTTCTGGGGCCAACTTCCCACGTCCCACCCATATTGAGTGTCCACTTCCCACCAATTCCACATCCCACTAATTGTTTAGACCCCCCCACCCTCTCACCAATTGTTGGGATGAACTTCCCACTTCCTGCAACCCACGACACATTAAAGTTTATCGGCGAATTCACTGCTTCAAACAATTTACAGCTGACAATACATTACAGCTACGTATGAGACAAGTTAAACTTAAGCTATGCATTACGCATACGTTAAGCATTGATGTACTTTGGGAACAAACAACTTATAGCTGAACCTCTATGTTAGCGTAGATATTATTATTACAAAGGAACTTAAAACAGCTGGGATTGTATACTATTAACTAATAGTAATGCGACTTACAAAGATCACGAATATCACGTAGGATATTTTCCGAGGAACTTCTGTGCTGACGTAGTATAGTATAACTATGTCGCACATTTCTATGTATTTAATCATTCGTTAACAGTGTAAATTTCCATATATTTGTTTTAGAAATGGGGCATTTCTAGCCAAACCAACAATCTGCACAGGAAAGTGTCTATTGTGCTGCGTTAAAACTCGTCACAATATTCAGGTCGGATAACACCGCCTGTATAGTTACAGACCATTCGCGGTTACCGGATAAATGTAGACGTTAGTCACTCACACATATTACTCAGTCCGGTGTGGATATCGTGTTTCACTTTGATGCATTCAATAGATCGTTGTACCATGAAACACATGCATTGTTAACAACCACACAATGAAAGACAATTAAAGGCGGAGTTTCGTCTGTGTTCCAGTTTGCTGAACAAGACAACGCAAAGCGGGATCTGTGTATTCTGGTTTCACGTGATGTTTACTTGGATAATTTTATCGTTGACATGCTGTACGATTCAAAGTATTCTGTCCGGGTTTTGGCCACCTCCGTGGATATTGACTAACACGTCTGCGCTAATATAGACTAGTAGGGTGTGTCTAAGCAATTCGTGAAGGACAAAGATAATAATAAATCAAAGCACAAGCAATAATTGAGGTGACCAATTTGCTACGTCGTTGCAACGTTGAATCTTAACATTGCTACAGAGTTGAAACCAGTCGTCGATGCAACGTGGAAACCAGACGTCGATACAACTTTAAAATCCAACTAGTTTTCAACATTGCTACAACGTGTAATGTCATTTGTACAGCCATTCAATCGCACATACAAAACCAACTAGTTTTTAACAATGCTACAACGTGTAAGTGATAGTTAATATCTATCACGTGAAAATGTTGTGAATTCCAACAAAAATGCTGTGGACTCATTCACTTATGTGGAAATGTTGTGAACTTCAACTATAATGTAGTATGTACTCAGTCTCTCAAGAGTAAATGTTGTGGACGCCTTCTCTCATGAGTAAATGTTGTTGGCTCCGTCTCTACCTAGTTATTAGTTTGGCCTAGTGTTGAAGAAGAAGGGGAAACAAAAATCAATGACCGGTATCGTTGCCAGCCTTCAACCCGGGCTCCAGGGAAAGGAAGGACCGCACCAGTAGCATCTCTCATGTGTAAGTGCTGCGTATACCATCTCTAATGAGTAAATGTTGTGGGCCCCATCTCTCATCGGTAAATGTTCTGTACGCCATCTCTCATTCGTAAATTCTGATGAATACATCTCTCACGAGTATATGCTGTGGACACCATCTCTCATGAGTAAATGCTGTGAACTGCATCTCTCAAGAGTAAATATTTTGTATATCATCTCTTATGAGTATTATGTCCTGTACTCCTTCTCTCATGAGTAAAAGCTGCTTAATCATCTCTCTTGAGAAGATATTGCGGACTCCATCTCTCATGAGTAAATTATGTGTACGGGCTACAGGGAAAAGGAGGAGAGTAACAATAGCTTCTATCATGTGGAAATTCTGTGGACTCCTTCTTTCAAGAATAAATAATGTATACCCCGTTTCTCGTCAATAAAAGATGTGGAACCTATATATTGAGAGTCAAAACTAAACTTTGGACTGCATCAGTCATGACAAAATGCTGTGGACGCCATCTCTCAAGAATCCACCTCTCACGGGTAAATGCTGTGGCCTGTGAATAAATATTATATAACCCACCTCTCTTGTGAAAATGTTGTTAGCTCCAACTCTAATTAGTAAATGTTGTGGGCTCCATCTCTCACAAGGAATTATCGCGTACACCATCTCTCAAGAGTAAATGCTACGAAATCCATCTCTCATGAGTATATACAGTGCACTCCATCTCTCAAGAGTAAATGCTGTGTATTCCATACATTGGGAGTCAATGCTGTGGACTCCATATCTCGTAAATGCTGTGGACTCCTCTCCTTTGTAAATGTTGTGGACTAGTGATAAAGACGAAGGGGAAGCCAACATCGATGAAAAATATCGATGTCAGCTCTCGTGTGTAAATTATGTAGACACCATATATTGTGATTAAATGTTTTGGACTCCACCTCTCATGAATTACTGTTTTGAACTCCATCTCTTGGGTGTTAATATTGTGGACCCCATCTGTCGGGAGAGAATGCTGTGGACTCCAATGTTTTGAATGTTTTGAACTCCAACTCTCATGTACGATGTACTCCATCTCTCAAGAGTAAATGCCGTGGACGCCTTCTTTCATGGTTAAATGTTGTTGGCTCCTTCTCTACATAGTAAATAGTGTGGACTAGTGATGAAGAAGAAGGGGAAACAAAAATATATGACCGGTATCGTTGCCAGCCTCACCCCGGACTGCAGGGAAACGAAGGAGCACAACAATTGCATCTCTCATGTGTACATGCTATGGACTCCATCTCTTGTCAGTAAAAGCTGTGGACTCCATCTCTTTAGAGTCTATGCTGTGGACTCCATCTATATTAATTAAATTTGTGAACTCCATTTCTTATTAGTAAAAGTTGTTCACTCCATCTCTCCCGAGTGTAAATGCTATGGACTCCATCTTTCAAGAGAGTAAATCCTATGGACTCCATATGTCATAAATAAATGCATTATACTCCAACTGTCATTAGGTAAATGCTGTATATTTCATCTGCCATTCGTAACTCGTGTTTGCTACATCTCTCTTGAGTATATGTTGTGGACACCATCTCTCATGAGTAAATGCTGTGAACTGCACCTCTCAAGAGTAAATGTTGTGGACGCAATCTCTCAAAATTAAATACCGTATTATCCATCTCTCATGAGTACATGCTGTTGATTCCATCTCTAATGAGTAAATATCATGTACTCGATCTTTTATAAGTAAATGCTGGGTACTCAAAAACAATTGCTGTGGACTCCAAATATTTTCAGTAAATGTGGACACCATCTCTCATGAGTAAATGCTGTGTACCCCATCTCTCGTGAGTATATGTCGTGTTCTCGTTCTCTTATGAGTAAATGCTGCGTAATCCATTTACCAAGAATAAATGCTGAAAACTCCATATCTCCTGGTTAAATGTCATGTATGTCATTTCTCTTGAGAATATATTGTGAACTCCATCTCTTATGAGTAAGTGCTGTTTACGAGCTACAGGGAAAAGGAGGAAACCAAATATAGCATCTATAGTGTGTAAATGCTATGGACTCCTTCTTTCATGAGAAAATAATGTGTTCTCCATGTCATTAAAAGCTGTGGAACCCATTTCTAGAGAGTCCAGAGTAAATGCTACGAAATCCATATCTCATGAGAATATACAGTGCACTCCATTTCTTAAGAGTAAATGCTGTGTATATCCTATCTTGGGAGTCAATGCTGTGGACTCCATATCTCGTAAGTGCTGTGGACTTCTCCTCTCCTTTATAAATGATGTGGACTAGTGATGAAGAAGATGGGGGAACCGAAATTGACGAAAAGTATCGATGCCAGCTCTGATATGTAAATTCTGTAGACTCCATATGTTGTGAGTAAATGTTGTGGACACCACCTCTCAGTAGAAACTGCTTTGGACTCCATCTCTTGAGAGTGAATGCTGTGGACGCCGTCTGTCGGGAGAAAATGCTGTGGACTCCATCTCTCATGTGAAAATGTTGTGAACTCTAACTCTGATGGGTAAATACCATGTACATCATATCTCAATAATAAATGCTGTGGACGCATTCTATCATAAGTAAATTTTGTTAGCTCCGTCTCTCCTTAGTAAATGGTATGGACTAGTGAAAAAGAAGGAGGGGAAAAATCAGTGACCGGTATTGTTGCCAGCCTCACCACGGACTACAAGGAAAGGAAGGAACGCAACAATTGCATCTGTCATGTGTAAATGCTGTGGACTCCATCTCTCGTCAGCAAAAGCGATGGACACCATCTCTTGAGAGTCTGTGGACTCCATTTATATTAAGTAAATTATGTGCACTCAATTTCTTAATAGTAAAACCTGTTCACTCCATCTCTCATGAGAGTAAATGCTATGGACTCCATCTGTCATAAATAAATGCCTTGTACTCCATCTGTCATTGGGTATATGAAGTGGACTCCATCGCTCATGAGAAAATGTCTTGAGTAAATACTATATTCTCCATATCTCGTGACTAAATGCGGTGTATTCCATCTCTCAAGAGTAAATGCTGTGTATACAATCTCTAATGTGTAAATATTGTAGATTCCATCCCTCTTGGGTAAATATTGTGATATCCATCTCTCATTCCTAAATTCTGTTTGCTGCATCTCTCAGGAATATATGCTGTGGACACCATGTCTCTTAAATAAATGGTGTAAACTCCATCAATCATGAGTAAATGCTATGTACTCCATGTCTCAAGATTAAATTCTGTGTACACAATATCTTATAAGTAAATGCTGCGGACTCCATCTCTTGTGAGTAAATGGTGTGGACACCATATCTCGTGAGAAAGTGCTATGGACTTAACTTCTCATGAGCTGTGGACTAGTGAAGAAGAAGAAGGGGGAACAAATATCGATTACAGGGAAAAGAAGGAGAGCACCAATTGCATCTCTCATGTGTAAATGCTGTAGACTCCATTTGTAGTGAGTAAATACTGGCCATTCTATCTCTTTTGAGTAAACGCTGTGGACACCACCTGTCACGAGTAAATGCAGTGGATTGCATCTCTCCAGAGTAAATGCTGAGTACCCCATTTTTAAGTAATTGCAGTGGTCTTCATCTCCCGTGAGTAAATAATATATACACCATATCTCATGAGTAAATGCTGTGGACTCCATCTCTCATAATTAAATGTCGTGTGCTCCATATATAATGAGTGAATACCGTGTTCTCCATCTCTCAACATTAAATGCCGTGTACTCCATGTCTCATTGGAAAATACAGGGGGAACAAATGGACTCCATTTCTGACGAGTAAAGGCAGTGGACTCCAATTCTCATCAGTAAATTCTGTATACTCCATCTCTCATGAGTAGTTGATGTGAAAACCATCTCTAATGAGTTAATATCAAACACTCGATATTTTATAAGTAAATGTTTTGCACTCGGTCTCTCATAAGTATATCTTGTGGACTCCATATCTCAAGAGAAAATGGTGTTGACTGTATCTTTCTAGACTAAATGTGGTGGACTCCATATCTCACGGGTAACTGCTTTGGACTCCATCTTTTGACATTGAATAATGTGTAATCCTTCTCTCAAGAGTAAACGCTGTTTTTACTCTTTCTCTCATAAGTACATGTCGAGTGCTCCTTCTCTAATGAGTTAATGCTGTGTACTCCGTATGATGTTGGTTTCACTTCTTTAAGTAAATGCTGTGAAGGCCACTTTTCATGAATAAATGCTGTGGACCTCATCCCTCATGAGTCAATGTTGTGGACTTCATCTCTCATAAGTAAATGTTGTGTGCCTAATCTCTCAAAAGTAAATTCAATAGAATCCATCTGTCATGAGTATATGCTGTGTTTTCCATCTCATATGAGTAAATACTGTAATCTCCATCTCTCATAAGTAAAATTTAAGGCTGTGTACTCCATCTCTCAAGATTAAATGTTGTGTACACAACCTCTAAAGTGTGACTGGTATGGACTCCATTACTGATGAGGAAATGCAGCGGATTCCAATACTCATCAGTAAATTCTGTGTACTCCATCTCTCATGAGTAATTGATGTGAAATCCACCTCTAATGAGTAAATATCATATACTGGACCATTTATAAGTAAATGTTGTGTACTCGTTCTCTCATGAATATATTTTGTTGACTCCATATCTCAAGAGAAAATGCTGTGGACTCCATCTCTTGTCAGTAAGTGTGGACTCCATCTCTCATGAGTAAATGCTGTGTATACCATCACTAATGTGTAAATGTTGTAGACTCCATCTGTTGTGAGTAAATACTGGCCATTCCATCTCTTTTGAGTAAATGCTGTGGACACAACCTGTCATGAGTAAATGCAGTGGATTGCATATCTCCAGAGTAAATACTGAGAACCCCATTTTTCAGTAATTGCAGCGGACTCCATCTCTCGTGAGTAAATGCTATCTATACTATCTCTCATGAGTAAATGCTGTGGACTCCATCTCTTATAATCATATGTCGTGTGCTCCATATATAATGAGTAAATATCGTGTTCTCCATCTCTCATTAGTAAATGCTGTTTAACCCATTTCTCATAAGTAAATACCGTGTTCTCAATTTCTCAGCAGTAAATTGTGTGGACTCCAACTCTTTTGAGTGCATATCTTGAACTACATCTCTCATTGGCAAATGCAGTTTACTCCAACTGCCATGAGCATATGTTGTGGACTCTAGATTAAATGCTGCGGAATCCATCTCTTGTGATTAAATGTTGTGGACTCCATATCTCACGAGTAACTGTTTTGGACTCCATCTCTTGACATTGAATACTGTGTAATCCATCTCTCAAGAGTAAATGCTATTTACTCCTTCTCTCATGAGTAAATGCTGTGCTTTGCATCTCCCCATATTAAATGTTGTGTACACAATCTTTACAATGTAACTGGTGTGGACCCCATTTCTGATGAGTAAATGCAGTGGATTCCGTTTCTCATCAGTACATTTTGTGTACTCCATCTCTCATGAGTAATTGATGTGAAATCCATCTCTAATGAGTAAATATCATATTCGCGATCTTTTATAAGTAAATGTTGGGTACTCGGTCTCTCATGAGTGTATTTTGTGGACACCATCTCTTGAGAGCCAATGCTTTGGACTGCATCAGTCGTTAGAAAATGCTGTGGACTCCATCTCTTGGAAGTCAATGCTTTGGACTCCATATCTTTTCAGTAAGTGTGGATTCCATATCTGATGAGTAAATGCTGTGTTTTCAATCTCTCATGTGTAAATCCTGTAGACTCCATCTGTTGTGAGTAAATCCTGGCCATTCCATCTCTTATGAGTAAATGCTGTGGATACCACCTGTCATAAGTAAATGCAGTGGACTCTATCTCTCATCAATAACATATACACCATCTCTCATGAGTAAATACTGTGGACTTCATCTCTCATAATTAAATATCATATGCTCCATATATAATGAGTAAATATCGTTTTCTCCATCTCTCAATATAAAATGCTGTCTACTCCAACTCTCATTAGAAAATATCGTGTTCTACATTACTCATCAGGAAATTGTGTGGACTCCATCTCTGATGAGTCCATATCTTGAACTCCATCTCTCATTGGTAAATGCAGTTTACTTCAACTGTCATAAGTATATGTTGTGGACTCTATCTTTCTAGACTAAATGCTGCGGACTCTATCTATTGTGAATAAATGTTGTGGACTCCATATCTCACGAGTAATTGCTTTGGACTCCATCTCTTGACAATGAATACTGTGTATTCCATCTCTCAAGAATAAACGCGTGTTCTCCTTCTCTCATAAGTACATGTCGTGTACTCCTTCTCTCATGAGTAAATGCTGTGTACTCTGTATGCTGTGGGTTTCACCTCTTTTGTGTAAATGCTGTGGAGGCCACCTCTCATGAATAAATGCTGTGGACCCCATCCCTCACTAGTCAATGCTGTGGGCTTCATCTTTCATAAAACCGTGTACTCCATGCTTCTTGAGTAAATGTTGTGTACTCCATCAATCATGATTATATTCTGTGAAATAGATGGGAAAATATTGTCAACTCCAAATCTGGTGAAAAAATACTATCTACTCCGTATCTCATGATTAAATGCAGTTGACTCTATATATCATAAATAAATGCCTTCCACTCCATATCTCATAAGTACATACAGTGTCCTCCATATCCCATGAGTATATGCTGTGTGCCCAATTAGTCAAGAGTACATTGTGTGGAGTACATTTCTCATGGATATATGCTGTGTTTTCCATCTCTCAAAATTAAATACTGTGTACCCCATCTCAAATGAGTAAATATTATAAACTCCATCTTTCATTCGTAAATTATGTTGGTGCTTCTCTCATTAGTATATGATGTGTACAACATATCTCATGACAAAATGCTGTGAAACACATCTCTCAAGGTTAAAGGCTGTCGACGCCATCTCTTATGAGTAAATACTGTAATCTCCATCTCTCATGAGTAAATGATGTGTACTCCATCTCTCAAGATTAAATGTTGTGTGCACAATCTCTAATGTATAACTGGTGTTGACTCCAATTCCAATTCTCAACAGTAAATTCTATGTACTCCATCTCCCATGAGTAATTGATATGAAATCCATCTGTAATGAGTAAATATCATATACTCGATTTTTTTATCAGTAAATGTTGTGTATTCGGTCTCTCATGAGTATATTTTGTAGATCCATTTCTCAAGATAATATTCTGTGGACTCCATATCTTGGAAGTCAATGCTATGGACTCCATATCTTTTCAGTAAGTGTGGGCACCATCTCTTGAGAGTCAATGCTTTGGACTGCATCAGTCGTTACAAAATGCTGTGGACTCCATCTCTTGGAAATCAAAGCTATGGACTTCATATATTGTCAGTAAGTGTGGTCTCCATCTCTGATGAGTAAATGCTGTGTTTTCCATCTCTCATGTGTAAATGCTGTATACTCCATCTGTTGTGAGTAAATACTGGCCATTCCATCTCTTATGAGTAAATGCTGTGGATACCACCAGTCATTAGTAAATGCAGTGGATTGCATCTCTCCAGAGTAAATGCTGAATACCCCATTTTTCGTGAATAAATATCGTGTGCTTCATATATAATGAGTAAATATCGTGTTCTCCATTTCTCGCTATTAAATTCTGTGCACTCCATCTCTCATTAGTAAATACCATTTTCTCCATTTCTCTTCAGTAAATTGTGTGGACTCCATCTCTTATGAGTACATATCTTGAACTCCATCTCTCATTGGTAAAAGCAGTTTACTCCAACTGTCATGAGTATATGTTGTGGACTCCATGTGTTGTGAGTAAATGTTGTGGACTCCATATCTCACGAGTAACTGCTTTTGACTCCATCTTTTGATATTGAATATTGTGTACTTCATCTCTCAAGAGTAAACGCTGTTTACTCCTCCTCTCATTAGTACATGTCGTGTACTCCTTCTCTAATGAGTAAATGGTTTGTACTCCGTATAGTGTGGGTTTGAACTCGTTTGTGTAAATGCTTTTGAGGTCACCTCTCATGAATAAATGCTGTAGACCCCATACCTCATGAGTCAATGCTGTGGGCTTCATCTCTCATGAGAAAAAACTTGTACTCCATGCATCTTGAGTAAATTTTGTGTACTACATCTATCATCAATAAATTATGTGGAATCCTTGTGAAAATATTGTCAACTCCAAATCTCGTGACAAAATATTACCTACTCCGTCTCTGATGAGTCAAAGCAGTGGACTCCATATCTCATAAATAAATGCCTTCTACTCCATATCTCATGAGTAAATACCGTGGCCGCCATCTCCCATGAGTAAATGCTGTGTGCCCAATCTCTCAAGAGTACATTCTGTGGAATCCATCTCTCATGACTATGCTGTATTTTCCAACTCTCAAAAATAAATGCTGTTTACCCCATCTCAAATGAATTAATCTTGTAAACTCCATCTCTTATTCGTAAATTCTGTTGGTGCATTTCTCATTAGTATATGCTGTGGACACCATATCTCATGAGTAAATGCTGTGAAACCCATCTCTCAAGAATAAAGGCTGTGGACGCCATTTCTTTTGAGTTTCCATCTCTCATGAGTAAATGTTGTGTACTCCATCTCTCAAGATTAAATGTTGTGTACACAATCTTTGAAGTGTAACCGGTGTGGTCTCCTTTTGTGATGAGTAAATTCAGTGGACTCCATTTCTCATCAGTAAATTCTGTGTACTCCATCTCTCATGAGTAATTGATGTGAAATCCATCTCTAATAAGTAAATATCATATACTCAACCTTTTATCAGTAAATATTGTGTACTCGGTCTTTCATTAGTATATTTTGTTGACTCCATATCTCAAGAGAAAATGCGGCCACCATCTCTTGAGAGTCAATGCTTTGGACTGCATCAGTCGTTTCAAAATGCTGTGGAATCTATCTGTTGTGAGTAAATACTGGCTATTCTATCTCTTATGAATACATGCAGTGGACTCCATCACTCACGAGAGTAAATCCTATGGAGTCCACCTCCATTAATAAATGCCTTTTTCTCAATCTATCATTGGGTAAATGCTGTGTACTTCATCACTTAAGAGTTAATGCTGTGGACTCCATCGCTTATAAGAAAATGTCATGTATTCGATATCAGAGGAGTAAATACTGAGTACTAGATTTCTTATGAGTATATGTTGTGGACATCGTCTCTCGTGAGTAAATACTATGTTCTCCATCTCCCATTAATAAATGCTCTGTACTCCTCCTCTCAAGAGTATATGCTGTGGAATCAACATCTAATGAGTGTATGCTGTGTATGTAATTTCTCAAGAATAAAAGCTGTGTATACCATCTTTAATGAACAAATGCTGTGGATACCATCTCTCATGAGTAAATGCTGTGTACCCCATCTCTCATAAGTATATGTCGTGTACTCCATCTCTCATGAATAAATGCTGTGTGATCCACCTACCAAGAATAAATGCTGTGGATTGGTAATTGGTGTGGACTAGTGATGAAGAAGAAGGGGAATCAAAAATCAAGGACCGGTTTCGTTGCCAGCCTCACCCCAGACTGTTGGGAAAGGAAGCAGCGCAATAATTGCATATCTTATGTGTAAATGCTGTGGAATCCATCTCACATTAGGAAAAGCTGTGGACTCCATCTCTTGAGTGTCTATGCTGTTGACTCCATCCATATTAAGTAAATTATGTGGACTCCATTTCTTATTAGTAAAAGTTGTCCAATCCATCTCTCACGAGAGTAAATGCTGTGGAATCCATCGCTCACGAGAGTATATCCTATGGACTCCATCTGTCATGAATAAATGCCTTGTACTCAATCTGTCATTGGGTAAATGCTGTGTACTTCATCAATTAAGAGTAAATGTTGTGGATTCCATCGCTCATGAGGATATGTCATGTACTCGATCTCTTTGGAGTAAATACTGTGTTCTCAATTTCTTATGGGTATATGTTGTGGACTCCGTCTCTCATGAATAAATACCATGTTCTCAAACTAATATTAATAAATGCTGTGTACTACATCTCTCAAGAGTAAATGCTGTGGAAGCCATATGTCATGAATATAGGCTGTGTATTCCATCTCTCAAGATTAAATGCTGTGTATACCATCTCTAATGAGAAAATGTTGTCTTGGGTAAATGTTCTGAACTCTATCTCTCATTCGTAAATTTTGTTGGCTACATCTCTCATTAGTATATGCTGTGGACACGATCCCTGATGAGTAAATGCTATGAACTCCATCTCTCAAGTGTAAATGTTGTGGACGCCATCTCTCATCAGTAAATACTGTATCCTCTATCTCTCATGAGTAAATGGTGTGTACTCTACCTCTCAAGAATAAATGCTGTGTACACAATCTCTCATCAGTAAATGCAGTGGACTCCATCTCTCGTGAGTAAATGATCTCTACCCCATCTCTTATGAGTATATGTCGTGTACTCCTTCTCGCATGAGTAAATGCTGCGTAATCTATATACCAAGAATATATACAGTGGACTCCATTTGTCATGTGTAAATGTCATGTACTTCACCTGTCTTGAGAATATATTGTGTGCTACATATCTCAATGCTGTGTACGGGCTACAGGAAAATGAGGAGAGCAAAAATAGCATCTATCATGTGAAAATGCTGAGGACTCCTTCTTTCAAGAGCACATAAAGTGTACTCCATATCTCGTCAATAAAATCTGTGGAACCCATCTCTTGAGAGTTAATGCTTTGGACTTGATCAATCATGAGAAAATGCTGTTGAAGCTATCTCTCATCAATATATGTAGTTGATTCCATCAGTCACGAGGGAAAATCCTATGGAGTCCATCTCTCATCAATAAATGCCTTTTTCTCAATCTATCATTGGGTAAATGCTGTGTACTTCATCACTTAAGAGTTAATGCTGTGGACTCCATGTCTTATAAGATAATGTGATGTTTTCGATATGTGAGGAGTAAATACTGTGTACTCGATTTCTCATGAGCATATGTTGTGGACTCCGTCTCTCATGAGTAAATACCATGTTCTCAATCTCCCATTAGTAAATGCAGTGTACTTCTCCTCTCACGAGTATATGCTGTGGAATCGATATTTAATGAGTGTATGCTGTGTATTGAATCTCTCAAGAATAAATCTTGTGTACACCTACTCTAATGAGTAAATGTTGTGGACTCCATCTCTCATTCTTTAATTATGTTGGCTACATCTCTCATGAGCATATGCTGTGGACACCATCTCTCATAAGTAAATGCTATGGACTCCAACTCTAATGAAAACATGTCACTCGATCTTTTATAAGTAAACGCTGTGTACTCCATCACTGATAAGTATATTTTATGGACTCCATCTTTCTAAAGAAATTGCTGTGGACCCCATATTTTTTCTGTATGTGTGTACACCATCTCTCATGAGCATATGCTGTGGACATCATCTCTCATGAGTAAATGCTGTGTACCCCATCTCTCATGAGTATATGTCGTGTACTCCTTCTCTCATGAATAAATGCTGTGTAATCCATACACCAAGAATAAATGCTGTGGATTCCATCTCTCATGTGTACTTGTCATGTACGTCATCTCTCGTGAGAATATATTGTGGAATCCATCGCTCCTGAGCAAATGCTGTGTACGGGCTACAGGGAAAAGGAGGAGAGCAACAGTAACATCTATAATGTGTAAATGCTGTGGACTCGCTTCTTTCAAGAGTAAATAATATGTACTCCATATCTCGTCAATAAAAGTTGTGGAACACTTCTCTTGAGAGTAGACGATTTGGACTGCATCAGTCATGACAAAATACTGTTGACGCCATCTCTCATGAATATATGCAGTGGACTCCATCTCTCACGTGTAAATGCTGTGGCCTCGAACTCTCGGGAATAAATGCTATGTACCCCACATCTTTTGCGAAAATGTTGCTAACTCCAACTCTAATGGGAAAATGTTTTGGGTTCCATCTCTCATAAGGAATTCTCGCGTACTCCATCTCTCAAAAGTAAATGCTACAAAATCCATCTCTCATGAGTATATACAGTGTATTCCATCTCTCAAGAGAAAATGCTGTGTATTCCATATCTTGAGAGTCAATGATGTGGACTCCGTAGTGATGAAGAAGAACGGGAAACAAAAATCAATGACCGGTTTCGTAGCCAGCCTCATCCCGGACTAAAGGGGATTCTGTGTACTCCATCTTCCATGAGTATATGCTGTGTATTCCATCTCTCAAGATTAAATGCTGTGTATACCATCTCTAACGAGTAAATGTTGTGGATTCCGTTTCTCATTCGTAAATTCTGTAGGCTACATCTCTCATGAGAATATGCTGTGGACAACATCTCTGATGAGTAAATGCTGTGAACTCCATCTCTCAAGAGTAAATGTTGTGGACGCCATCTCTCATAAGTAAATACCGTATTCTCCATATGTCATGAGTAAATGCTGTGTACTCCATCTCTCAAGATTAAATATTGTGTATTCAATATCTCATCAGTAAATGCAGTGGACTCCATATCACATGAGTAAATGATGTGTACACCATCTCTCATAAATATATGTCGTGTACTCCTTCACTCATGAATAAATGCTCTGTAATCCATCTACCAAAAATAAATGCTGTGGACTCCATCTCTCATGTGTAATTGTTATGTACGTCATCTCTCTTGAGAATATATTGTGGACTCCATCTCTCAAGAGTAAATGCTGTGTACGGGCTACAAGGAAAAGGAGGAGAGCAACAACATCATATATCATATGAAAATACTGTGTACTCGATTTCTCATGAGCATATGTTGTGCACTCCGTCTCTCATGAGTAAATACCATGTTCTCAATCTCCCATTAGTAAATGCAGTGTACTTCTCCTCTCACGAGTATATGCTGTGGAATCGATATTTAATGAGTGTATGCTGTGTATTGAATCTCTCAAGAATAAATCTTGTGTACACCTACTCTAATGAGTAAATGTTGTGGACTCCATCTCTCATTCTTTAATTATGTTGGCTACATCTCTCATGAGCATATGCCGTGGACACCATCTCTCATAAGTAAAGGCTGTGGACTCCAACTCTAAAGAAAAAATGTCACTCGGTCTTTTATAAGTAAACGCTGTGTACTCCGTCACTGATGAGTATATTTTGTGGACTCCATCTTTCTAAAGAAATTGCTGTGGACCCCATATTTTTCAGTAAGTGTGTACACCATCTCTCATGAGCATATGCTGTGGACATCATCTCTCATGAGTAAATGCAGTGTACCCCATCTCTCATGAGTATATGTCGTGTACTCCTTCTCTCATGAATAAATGCTGTGTAATCCATCTACCAAGAATAAATGCTGTGGATTCCATCTCTCATGTGTACTTGTCATGTACGTCATCTCTCGTGAGAATATATTGTGGAATCCATCGCTCCTGAGCAAATGCTGTGTACGGGCTACAGGGAAAAGGAGGAGAGCAACAGTAACATCTATAATGTGTAAATGCTGTGGACTCGCTTCTTTCAAGAGTAAATAATATGTACTCCATATTTCGTCAATAAAAGTTGTGGAACACTTCTCTTGAGAGTAGACGATTTGGACTGCATCAGTCATGACAACATACTGTTGACGCCATCTCTCATGAAAATATGCAGTGGACTCCATCTCTCACGTGTAAATGCTGTGGCCTCGAACTCTCGGGAATAAATGCTATGTACCCCACATCTTTTGCGAAAATGTTGCTAACTCCAACTCTAATGGGAAAATGTTTTGGGTTCCATCTCTCATAAGGAATTCTCGCGTACTCCATCTCTCAAAAGTAAATGCTACAAAATCCATCTCTCATGAGTATATACAGTGTATTCCATCTCTCAAGAGAAAATGCTGTGTATTCCATATCTTGAGAGTCAATGATGTGGACTCCGTAGTGATGAAGAAGAACGGGAAACAAAAATCAATGACCGGTTTCGTAGCCAGCCTCATCCCGGACTAAAGGGGATGCTGCGTACTCCATCTTCCATGAGTATATGCTGTGTATTCCATCTCTCAAGATTAAATGCTGTGTATACCATCTCTAACGAGTAAATGTTGTGGATTCCGTCTCTCATTCGTAAATTCTGTAGGCTACATCTCTCATGAGAATATGCTGTGGACACCATCTCTGATGAGTAAATGCTGTGAACTCCATCTCTCAAGAGTAAATGTTGTGGACGCCATCTCTCATAAGTAAATATCGTATTCTCCATATGTCATGAGTAAATGCTATGTACTCCATCTCTCAAGATTTAATATTGTGTACTCAATATCTCATCAGTAAATGCAGTGGACTCCATATCACATGAGTAAATGATGTGTACACCATCTCTCATGAATATATGTCGTGTACTCCTTCACTCATGAATAAATGCTGTGTAATCCATCTACCAAAAATAAATGCTGTGGACTCCATCTCTCATGTGTAATTGGTATGTACGTCATCTCTCTTGAGAATATATTGTGCACTCCATCTCTCATGAGTAAATGCTGTGTACGGGCTACAAGGAAAAGGAGGAGAGCATATATCATGTGAAAATGCTGTGGACTCCTTTTTCAAGAGTAAATAATGTGTACTCCATATGTCGTCAATAAAGGCTGTGGAACCCATCTCTTGAGAGTAAACGATTTGGACTGCATCAGTCATAACAAATTTTTGTTGAAACCATCTCTCATGAATATATATACAGTGGACTCCATCTCTCAGGGATAAATGCTGTGGCCTCCAACTTGCGTGAATAAATGTTATGTACACCACCTGTGTTGTGAAAATGTTGCTATCTCTATCTCTAATGGGTAAATATTGTGGGTTCCATCACTCATAAAGAATCCTCGCGTACTCCAACTCTCAAAAGTATATGCTGCGAAATCCATGTCTCATGATTATATACAGTGTATTACATCTCACATGAGAAAATGCTGTGTGTTCCATAATCATGGGTGTCAATGCTGTGGACTCCGTATCTCGTAAATGCTGTGGACACCTGCTATCCTTTGTAAATGTTGTGAATTAGTGATGAAGTTGAAGGGAAAACAAAAATCGACGAAAAATATCGATGCCAGCTCTCGTGTGTAAATTTTGTAAACTCCATATGTTGTGAGTAAATGTAGCGGATTCCACCTCTCATGAGTAACTGCTTTGGATGCCATCTCTTGTGAGTGAATACTGTGGAAGCCATCTTTCCTGACGAAATGCTGCTGACTCTATATCTCCTGTGAAAAAAGTTGTGAACTCCAACTCTCATTGGTAAATAGTATGTACTCCATCTCTCAAGATATATGCTGTGGAAGCATTGTTTTATGAGTAAATGTTGTTGGCTCCGTCTCTCCTTAGTAAATGGTGTGGAATAGTGACGAAGAAGAAGGGGAAACAAAAATCAATGACCGGTATCGTAGCCAGACTCAACCCGGACTACAGGGGATTATTTGTGCTCCATCTCTCATGAGTATATGCTGTGTATTCCTTCTCTCAAGATTAAATGCTGTATATACCATCACTAATAAGTAAATGTTGTGGACTTCCGTCTCTCATTAGTAAATTCTGTTGGCTGCATCTCTCATGAGATTATGCTGTGGACACCATCTCTGATAAGTAAATGCTGTGAAGTCCATCTCTCAAGATTAAATGTTGTGGACGCCATCTCTCATAAGTAAATAACGTATTCTCCATTTTTCATGAGTAAATGTTGTGTACTCCATCTCTCAAGATTAAATGCTGTGTGCCCAATATCTCATCAGTAAATGCAGTGGACTCCATATCTCATCAGTAAATGCTGTACACCCCCAACTCTCATGAATATATGTCGTGTACTCCGTCACTCATGAATAAATGTTGTGTAATACATCTACCAAAAATAAATGCTGTAGACTCCATCTCTCATGTGTAATTATCATGTACGTCATCTCTCTTGAGAATATATTGTGGACTCCATCTCTCATGAGTTAATGCTGTGTAAGGGCTACAGAAAAAAGGAGGATAGCAAAAACAGCATATATCATGTGAAAATGCTGTGGACTCCTTTTTTGAAGAGTAAATAATGTTTACTCCACATGTCTTCAATAAAAGCTGTGGAACCCATCTCTTGAGAGTAAACGATTTGGACTGCAAAAGTCATGACAAAATGCTGTTGACGCCATCTCTCATGAATATATGCAGTGGACTCCATCTCTCACGGGTAAATGTTGTGGCCTCCAACTCTCGTGAATAAATGCTATGTACCCCACCTCTCTTGTGAAAATGTTGCTATCTCTATCTCTAATGGGTAAATGTTGTGGGTTCCATCTCTCATAAAGAATTATCGCGTACTCCATCTCTCAAAAGTATATGCTACGTAATCCATGTCTCATGATTATATACAGTATATTACATCTAACATGAGAAAATGCTGTGTGTTCCATCATCTTGGGAGTCAATGCTGTGGACTCCGTATCTCGTAAATGATGTGGACTCCTGCTCTCCTTTGTAAATGTTGTGAACTGGTGATGAAGTTGAAGGGAAAACAAAAATCGAAGAAAAGTATCGATGCCAGCTCTCGTGTGTAAATTGTGTAAACTCCATATGTTGTGAGTAAATGTTGCGGATTCCACCTCTCACGAGTAACTGCTTTGGATGCCATCTCTTGTGAGTGAATACAGTGGAAGCCATCTGTCCTGACGAAATGCTGCTGACTCCATATCTCCTGTGAAAAAAGTTGTGAACTCCAACTCTCATTGGTAAATAGTATGTACTCCATCTCTCAAGAATATATGCTGTGGAAGCATTGTTTTATGAGTAAATGTTGTTGGCTCCGTCTCTCCTTAGTAAATGGTGTGGAATAGTGACGAAGAAGAAGGGGAAACAAAAATCAATGACCGGTATCGTACCCAGACTCAACCCGGACTACAGGGGATTATTTGTGCTCCATCTCTCATGAGTATATGCTGTGTATTCCTTTTCTCAAGATTAAATGCTGTATATACCATCACTAATAATAAATGTTGTGGACTTCCGTCTCTCATTCGTAAATTCTGTTGGCTGCATCTCTCATGAGATTATGCTGTGGACACCATCTCTGATAAGTAAATGTTGTGAAGTCCATCTCTCAAGATTAAATGTTGTGGACGCCATCTCTCATAAGTAAATAACGTATTCTCCATTTTTCATGAGTAAATGTTGTGTACTCCATCTCTCAAGATTAAATGCTGTGTACCCAATATCTCATCAGTAAATGCAGTGGACTCCATATCTCATCAGTAAATGCTGTACACCCTCAACTCTCATGAATAAATGTTGTGTAATCCATCTACCAAATATAAATGCTGTAGACTCCATCTCTCATGTGTAATTATCATGTACGTCATCTCTCTTGAGAACATATTGTGGACTACATCTCTCATCAGTAAATGCTGTGTACGGGCTACAGAAAAAAAGATGATAGCAACAACAGCATATATCATGTGTAAATGCTGTGGACTCCTTTTTCAAGAGTAAATAATGTGTACTCCATATGTCTTCAATAAAAGCTGTGGAACCCATCTCTTGAGAGTAAACAATTTGGACTGCAAAAGTCATGACAAAATGCTGTTGACGCCATCTCTCATGAATATATGCAGTGGACTCCATCTCTCACGGGTAAATGTTGTGGCCTCCAACTCTCGTGAATAAATGCTATTTACCCCACCTCTCTTGTGAAAATGTTGCTATCTCTATCTCTAATGGGTAAATATTGTGGGTTCCATCTCTCATAAAGAATTATCGCGTACTCCATCTCTCAAAAGTATATGCTACATAATCCATGTCTCATGAGTATATACTGTGTATTCCATCTCACAAGAGAAAATGCTGTGTGTTCCATATCTTGGGAGTCAATGCTGTGGACTCCATATCTCGTAAATGCTGTGGACTCCTTCTCTCCTTTGTAAGTGTTGTGGATTATTGGTGAAGATGAAGGGAAATAAAAATCGACGTTTACTCCATACGTTGTGAGTAAACGTTGTTGACTCCACCTCTCATGAGTAACTGCTTTGGATTACATCTCTTGAGATTGAAAATTGTGGACGCCATCTGTCGGGAACAAATGCTTTGGACTCCAACTATTGTGGGTAAATATTATGTACTCCATCTCTCAAGATTAAATGCTGTGGACGCATTCTCTCATGAGTAAATGTTATTGGCTCCGTCTCTTAGTAAATGGTGTGGATTAGTGAAGAAGAAGAATGGGAAACAAAAATCAATGACCGGTATCGTTGCCAGTCTCACCTAGGACTGCAGGGAAAGAAAGGAGCGCAACAATTGCATCTCTCATGTGTAAATGCTGTGGACTCCATCTCTCTTCAGAAAAAGCTGTGGACTCCATATCTTGAGTGTCTATACTGTGGACTCCATCTATATTAAGTAAATTATGTGGGCTACATTTTTTTACAAGTAAACTTTGTTCAATCCATATCTCAAGAGAGTAAATGCTGTGGACTCTATCGCTCCCTACTGTAAATCCTATGGACTCCATATGTCATAAATAAATGCCTTGCACTCCATCTGTCATTTGATTAATGTTGTGTACTTCATCATTTAAGAGTAAATATTGAGGACTCAACCATTCATGAGAAAATATCTTGTATTCGATCTCTTTGGGGTAAATACAGTGTACTCAATTTCTCATGAGTGTATGTTATGGACTGCGTCTCTCATAAGTAAATATCATGTTCTCAATCTCACATTAATAAATGCTGTGTACTACATCTCTCAAGAATAAAGGCTGTGGAGGCCATCTCTCATGAGTATAGCCTGTTTATTCCATCTCTCAAGATTAAATGCTGTGTATACCGTCTCTAATGAGTAAATGTTGTGGTCTACATCTCTCTTGAGAAAATGTTCTGAACTCCATCTCTTATTCGTAAATTATGTTGGTTGCATCTCTCATGAGTATATGCTGTGTACACCATCCGTGATAAGTAAATGCAATTAGAGTAAATGCTGCGGATTCCATCTCTTGTAAGTAAATGTTGTGTACTCCATATCACACGAGTAACTGCTTTGGACTCCATCTCTTCACATTGAATACTGTGTACTCCATCTCTCAAGAGTAAACGATGTTTACTTCTTCTCTCATGAGTACATGTCGTATACTCTTTCTCTCAGGAGTATATGCTGTGTTTACCATATCTCAAAATTAAATGCTGTGTACCCCATCTCTCATGAGTATATGTGGTGTACACCTTCTCTCATGAATAAATGCTGTGTAATCCATCTACCAAGAATAAATGCTGTGGATTCCATCTCTCATGTGTACTTGTCATGTGCGTCATCTCTCGTGAGAATATTTTGTGGAATCCATCGCTCCTGAGCAAATGCTGTGTATGGGTTACAGGGAAAAGGAGGAGAGCAACAGTAACATCTATAAAGTGTAAATGCTGTGGACTCCTTCTTTCAAGAGTAAATAATATGTACTCCATATCTCGTCAATAAAAGCTGTGGAACCCTTCTCTTGAGAGTAGACGATTTGGACTGTATCAGTCATGACAAAATACTGTTGACGCCATCTCTCATGAATATATGCAGTGGACTCCATCTCTCACGTGTAAATGCTGTGGCCTCGAACTCTCTGGTTTAAATGCTATGTACCCCACCTCTTTTGCGAAAATGTTGCTAACTCCAACTCTAATGGGTAAATGTTTTGGGTTCCATCTCTCATAAGGAATTCTCGCGCACTCCATCTCTCAAAAGTAAATGCTATAAAATCCATCTCTCATGAGTATATACAGTGTATTCCATCTCTCAAGAGAAAATGCTGTGTATTCCATATCTTGAGAGTCAATGCTGTGGACTCCGTAGTGAATAAGAAGAAGGGGAAATAAAAATCAATAACCGGTTTCGTAGCCAGCCTCATCCCGGACTAAAGGGGATGCTGTGTACTCCATCTTCCATGAGTATATGCTGTGTATTCCATCTCTCAAGATTAAATGCTGTGTATACCATCTCTTACGAGTAAATGTTGTGGATTCCGTCTCTCATTCGTAAATTCTGTTGGCTACATCTCTCATGAGAATATGCTGTGGACACCATCTCTGATGAGTAAATGCTGTGAACTCCATCTCTCAAGAGTAAATGTTGTGGACGCCATCTCTCATAAGTAAATACAGTATTCTCCATCTGTCATGAGTAAATGCTGTGTACTCCATCTCTCAAGATTAAATACTGTGTACCCAATATCTCATCAGTAAATGCAGTGGACTCCATATCACATGAGTAAATGATATGTACCCCCATCTCTCATGAATATATGTCGTGTACTCCTTCACTCATGAATAAATGCTGTGTAATCAATCTACCAAAAATAAATGCTGTGGACTCCATCTCTCATGTGTAATTGGCATGTACGTCATCTCTCTTGAGAATATATTGTGCACTCCATCTCTCATGAGTAAATGCTGTGTACGGGCTACAAGGAAAAGGAGGAGAGCAACAATAGCATATATCATGTGAAAATGCTGTGGACTCCTTTTTGAAGAGTAAATAATGTATACTCCATATGTCGTCAATAAAAGCTGTGGAACCCATCTCTTGAGAGTAAACGATTTGGACTGCATCAGTCATGACAAATTGCTGTTGAAGCCATCTCTCATGAATATATACAGTGGACTCCATCTCTCAGGTATAAATGCTGTGGCCTCCAACTCGCGTGAATAAATGCTATGTACACCACCTGTGTTGTGAAAATGTCTATCTCTAATGGGTAAATGTTGTGGGTTCCATCACTCATAAAGAATCCTCGCGTACTCCATCTCTCAAAAGTATATGCTACGAAATCCATGTCTCATGATTATATACAGTATATTACATCTAACATGAGAAAACGCTGTGTGTTCCATAATCTTGGGAGTCAATGCTGTGGACTCCGTATCTCGTAAATGATGTGGACTCCTGCGCTCCTTTGTAAATGTTGTGAACTGGTGATGAAGTTGAAGGGAAAACAAAAATCGACGAAAAGTATCGATGCCAGCTCTCGTGTGTAAATTTTGTAAACTCCATATGTTGTGAGTAAATGTTGCGGATTCCACCTCTCATGAGTAACTGCTTTGGATGCCATCTCTTGTGAGTGAATACAGTGGAAGCCATCTGTCCTGACGAAATGCTGCTGACTCCATATCTCCTGTGAAAAAAGTTGTGAACTCCAACTCTCATTGGTAAATAGTATGTACTCCATCTCTCAAGAATATATGCTGTGGAAGCATAGTTTTATGAGTAAATGTTGTTGGCTCCGTCTCTCCTTAGTAAATGGTGTGGAATAGTGACGAAGAAGAAGGGGAAAAAAAAATCAATGACCGGTATCGTAGCCAGACTCAACCCGGACTACAGGGTATTATTTGTGCTCCATCTCTCATGAGTATATGCTGTGTATTCCTTCTCTCAAGATTAAATGCTGTATATACCATCACTAATAAGTAAATGTTGTGGACTTCCGTCTCTCATTCGTAAATTCTGTTGGCTGCATCTCTCATGAGATTAAGCTGTGGACACCATCTCTGATAAGTAAATGCTGTGAAGTCCATCTCTCAAGATTAAATGTTGTGGACGCCATCTCTCATAAGTAAATAACGTATTCTCCATTTTTCATGAGTAAATGTTGTGTACTCCATCTCTCAAGATTAAATGCTGTGTACCCAATATCTCATCAGTAAATGCAGTGGACTCCATATCTCATCAGTAAATGCTTTACACCCCCAACTCTCATGAATATATGTCGTGTACTCCGTCACTCATGAATAAATGTTGTGTAATCCATCTACCAAACGTAAATGCTGTAGACTCCATCTCTCATGTATAATTATCATGTACGTCATCTCTCTTGAGAATATATTGTGGACTCCATCTCTCATGAGTTAATGCTGTGTACGGGCTACAGAAAAAAGGAGGATAGCAACAACAGCATATATCATGTGAAAATGCTGTGGACTCCTTTTTCAAGAGTAAATAATGTTTACTCCACATGTCTTCAATAAAAGCTGTGGAACCCATCTCTTGAGAGTAAACGATTTGGACTGCAAAAGTCATGACAAAATGCTGTTGACGCCATCTCTCATGAATATATGCAGTGGACTCCATCTCTCACGGGTAAATGTTGTGGCCTCCAACTCTCGTGAATAAATGCTATGTACCCCACCTCTCTTGTGAAAATGTTGCTATCTCTATCTCTAATGGGTAAATGTTGTGGGTTCCATCTCTCATAAAGAATTCTCGCGTACTCCATCTCTCAAAAGTATATGCTACGTAATCCATGTCTCATGAGTATATACTGTGTATTCCATCTCACAAGAGAAAATGCTGTGTGTTCCATATCTTGGGAGTCAATGCTGTGGTCTCCATATCTCGTAAATGCTGTGGACTCCTTCTCTCCTTTGTAAGTGTTGTGGATTATTGGTGAAGATGAAGGGAAATAAAAATCGACGTTTACTCCATACGTTGTGAGTAAACGTTGTTGACTCCACCTCTCATGAGTAACTGCTTTGGATTACATCACTTGAGATTGAATATTGTGGACGCCATCTGTCGGGAACAAATGCTTTGGACTCCAACTATTGTGGGTAAATATTATGTACTCCATCTCTCAAGATTAAATGCTGTGAACGCATTCTCTCATGAGTAAATGTTATTGGCTCCGTCTCTCCTTAGTAAATGGTGTGGATTAGTGAAGAAGAAGAATGGGAAAAAAAATCAATGACCGGTATCGTTGCCAGCCTCACCTCGGACTGCAGGGAAAGAAAGGAGCGCAACAATTGCATCTCTCATGTGTAAATGCTGTGGACTCCATCTCTCTTCAGAAAAAGCTGTGGACTCCATATCTTGAGTGTCTATACTGTGGACTCCATCTATATTAAGTAAATTATTTGGGCTACATTTTTTTACAAGTAAACTTTGTTCAATCCATATCTCAAGAGAGTAAATGCTGTGGACTCTATCGCTCCCTACTGTAAATCCTATGGACTCCATATGTCATAAATAAATGCCTTGCACTCCATTTTTCATTTGATAAATGTTGTGTACTTCATCATTTAAGAGTAAATATTGAGGACTCCACCATTCACGAGAAAATATCTTGTATTCGATCTCTTTGGGGTAAATACAGTGTACTCAATTTCTCATGAGTGTATGTTATGGACTCCGTCTCTCATAAGTAAATATCATATTCTCAATCTCACATTAATAAATGCTGTGTACTACATATCTCAAGAGTAAAGGATGTGGAGGCCATCTCTCATGAGTATAGCCTGTTTATTCCATCTCTCAAGATTAAATGCTGTGTATACCGTCTCTAATGAGTAAATGTTGTGGACTACATCTCTCTTGAGTAAATGTTCTGAACTCCATCTCTCATTCGTAAATTATGTTGGCTGCATCTCTCATGAGTATATGCTGTGTACACCATCCGTGATGAGTAAATGCTATTAGAGTAAATGCTGCGGACTCCATCTCTTGTAAGTAAATGTTGTGTACTCCATATCTCACGAGTAACTGCTTTGGACTCCATCTCTTCACATTGAATACTGTGTACTCCATCTCTCAAGAGTAAACGATGTTTACTTCTTCTCTCATGAGTACATGTCGTATACTCTTTCTCTAAGAAATATTCTGTGTTTACCATATCTCAAAATTAAATGCTGTGTACCCCATATCAAATGAGTAAACATTGTAAACTCCATCTTTCATTCGTAAATTCTGTTGGTGCATATCTCATTAGTACATGCTGTGGACAACATACCTCATGAGTAAATGCTGTGAAACTCATCTCTCAAGAGTAAAAGCTACGGACGCCATCTCTTATGAATAAATTCTCTAATCTCAATCTCTCATAAGTAAATGCCGTGTACTCCATCTCTCAAGATTAAATGTTGTGTACACAATCTCTTTATGTGAAACTGGTGAGGATTCCATTTCTGATGAGTAAATGCAGTGGACTCCATTTCTCAACAGTAAACTCTGTGTTCTCCATTTCTCATAAGTAATTGATGTGAAATCCATATACTCGATATTTTATCAGTAAATGTTGTGTACTCGGTCTCTCATAAATATATTTTGTGGACTACATTTCTCAAGAGAAAATGCTGTGGAATCCATCTCTTGGGAGTCAATGCTATGGACTCCATATCTTTTCAGTAAATGTGGACACCATCTCTTGAGAGTAAATGCTTTGGACTGCATCAGTCGTTTGAAAATGCAGTGGACACCATCTCTTGGAAATCAATGCTATGGACTCCATATCTTGTCAGTAAGTGTGGACTCCGTGTCTGATGAGCAAATGCTGTGTTTACCATCTCTCATGTGTAACTTCTGTAGACTCAATCTGTTGTGAGTAAATACTGGCCATTCCATCCCTTATGAATAAATCCTGTGGATACCACGTGTCATTAGTATATGCAGTGGATTGCATCACTTCAGAGTAAATGCTGAGTACCCCATTTTTCAATAATTGCAGTGGACTCCATCTCTCGTGAGTAAATATCTTGTGCTCAATATATAATGAGTAAAAATCATGTTCTCCATCTCTCATTACTAATTGCTGTGTACTCCATTTCTCATTAGTAAATACTGTGTTCTCTATTTCTCATGAGTAAATTGTGTGGAATTCATCTCTTATCAGTTTATATCTTGAACTCCATCTTTCATTGGTAAATGCAGTTTACTCCATCTGTCATGGGTATATGTTGTGGACTCCGTCTTTCTAGAGTAAATGCTGCGGACTCCATCTCTTGTGAGTAAATGTTGTGGACTCCTTATATCAAGAGTAACTGCTTTGGACTGCATCTCTTGACATTAAATACTGTGTACTCCATATCTCAAGAGTAAACCTTATTTACTCCTTCTCTCATAAGTACATGTCGTGTATTCCTTCTCTCATGAGTAAATGCTGTGTACTCCGTATGCTGTGGGTTTAACCTCTTTTGAGTAAATACTTTGGAGGCCACCTCTCATGAGTAAATGCTGTGGACCCCATCCCCCATGAGTCAATGTGGACTTCATCTCTTATGAGAAAAAAACGTGTACTCCATGTATCTTGAGTAAATGTTGTGTACTCCATCTATCATGAGTAAATTCTGTGGAATCCATGTGAAAATATTGTCAACTCCAAATCTCGTGACAAAATACTACCTACTCCGTCTCACACGAGTTAATGCAGTGGACTCTATATATCATAAATAAATGCCGTCTACTCCATACCTTATCAGTAAATGCCGTGTCCCCCACCTCACGTGAGTACATTCTGTGTGCCCAAACTCTCAAGAGTACATTCTGTGGAATCCATCTCTCATGAGTATATGCTGTGTTTTCCACCTCTCAAAATTAAATGCTGTGTACCCCATATCAAATGAGTAAAAGCTGTGGACGCCATCTCTTATCAGTAAATACTGTAATCTCCATCTCTCATGAGTAAATGCTGAGTATTCCATCTCACAAGATTAAATAATGTGTACACAATATATAATGTGTAACTGGTGTGGACTCCATTTCTGATGAGTAAATGCAGTGGACTCCATTTCTCATCAGTAAATTATGTGTACTCCATCTCTCATAAGTAATTAATGTGAAACCCATTTCTAAAGAGTAAATATCGTATACTCGATCTTTTATGAGTAAATGTTGTGTACTCGGTCTCTCATAAGTATATTTTGTGGAATCCATCTCTCAAAAGAAAATGCTGTGGACTCCATCTCTTGGAAGTCAATGCTATGGATTCCACATCTTTTCAGTAAGTGTGAACATCATCTCTTGAGATTCAATGCTTTGGACTACATCAGTCGTTTGAAAATGCAGTAGACTCCATATCTTGGAAATCAATGCTATGGGCTCCATATCTTGTCAATAAGTATGGACTCTATCTCTGATGAGTAATTGCTGTGTTTACCATATCTCATGTGTAAACGCTGTTGTCTCCATCTGTTGTGAGTAAATACTGGCCATTCCATCTCTTATGAATAAATCCTGTGGATACCACCTGTCATTAGTAAATACAGTAGATTGCATCTCTTCAGAGTAAATGCTAAGTACCCATTTTTCAGTAATTGCAGTGGACTCCATCTCTCGTAAGTAAATGTCGTGTGCTCAATATGTAATGAGTAAATATCATGTTATCCATCTCTCATTATTAAATGTTGAGTACTCCATTTCTTATTAGTAAATACCGTGTTCTCCATTTCTCATTAATAAATTGTGTGGACTCCATCTCTTATGAGTATATATCTTGAACTCCATCTCTCATTGGTAAATGCAGTTTATTCCAACTGTCTTGAGTATCCATCTTTCTAGAGTAAATGCTTTGGACTCCATCTCTTGTGAGTAAATATTGTGGACTCCATATCTCACGAGTAACTGCTTTGGACTCCTTCACTTGACATTGACTACTGTGTACTCCATCTCTCAA
Organism: Lamellibrachia columna; assembly: GCA_963662155.1. NCBI lineage: Eukaryota > Metazoa > Annelida > Polychaeta > Sabellida > Siboglinidae > Lamellibrachia > Lamellibrachia columna. Next base: position 62,310,532 of record OY759266.1, read on the forward strand.
GAGTAAACGCTCTTTATTCTTTCTCTCATAAGTACATGTCGTTTCTTCCTTCTCTCATGAGTTAATGCTGTGTACTCCGTATGCTGTGGGTTTCACCTCTTTTGAGTAAATGTTGTGGAGGTCACCTCTCATAAGTAAATGCTGTGGACCCCATCCCTCATGAGTCAATGTACTCCATGTATCTTGAGTAAATGTTGTGTACTCCATCTATCATGAGTAAATTCTGTGTAATCCATGTGAAAATATTGTCAACTCCAAATCTCGTGACAAAATAATACGTATTTCGTCTCTCATGAGTAAATGCAGTGGACTCCATATATCATAAATAAATGCCTTCTACTCCATATCTCATGAGTAAATACCGTGTCCTCCATCTCCCATTAATACATTCTGTGTGACCAATCTCTCAAGATAACATTCTGTGGAATCCATCTGTTGGAAGTCAATGCTATGGACTCCATATCTTTTCAGTAAGTGTGGACACTTACTGAACTCTCGAGCTAATGCTTTGGACTGCATCAGTCGTTAGAAAATGCTTTATACTCCATCTCTTGGAAATCAATGGTATGGACTCCATATCTTGTTAATAATTGTGGACTCCATTTCTCATGTGTAAATGCTGTGTATACCTTCTCTCAAGAGTAAATGCTGTGGACTCCATCTCTAATTAGTAAATGTCATGTAATCTCCACATCTCATGAATAAGTAAAGTGTACTCCATCTCTAGTCAGTAAAACTGTGGACCCCATTTCTTGATATTCAATGTTTTTGAAAGCATAAGTCGTGAGAAAATGCTGTGGACTCTATCACTCATTAGAAAATAATGTGTACTCAATCTCTAGTCAGTACAAGCTGTGGACCCCATCTCTACTCAGTAAAAGCTATGGACCCCATCTCTTGAGAGTCAATGCTTTGGGCTGCATCAGTCGTTAAAAAATGCTGTGTACTCCACCTCTGATGAGAACATATTGTCATCTCCAACTCTCAAGGGTAAATACTGTGTACATCTCTTATGAACAAAAACTTTGGACTCCATCTCTCATGAGTATTTGCTATGGATTCCATCTATCGTGAGTAGATATCATGTACCCATCACTCATGGGTATATATTGCATGCTCCATGTCTTAAGATTAAATGCTGTGGACTCCATATCTTCTGAGTAAGTGCCATGGACTCCACCGCTCCGTAGCTAATGCCGCGGCATAGTTATGAAGAAAAATGACCGGTATCGTTGCCCCGGCCTTCAGGGAATATAAGGAAAATAACCCTTACATCTCTCAGTTGTCAATGCTATGGACTCTATCTCTTGAGAGTCAATACTGTGGACTTCATCTCTCATGAGAAAATGTTGTGGACTACATCTCTTATGTGAAAATGTTGTGAACTCCAACTCTCATGATTAAATACTGTGTACTCAATCTCCCATGAGTAAACGCTGTGCACGCTATCTTTCATTAGTATAAGCGGTGGACTCTATCTCACACGTGTAAATTCTGTGGCCTCCAACTCTCGCGAATTAATGCTGCGTATTCCATATCGAATGAGCATATTCTGTGGACTCCTTATCTCATGAATAAATAATGTGTTTTCCGTCTGTAGTCAATAAAAGCTGTGAACCCAATCTCTTGAGACTCAATGGTTTAGACTGCATCAGTCGTGAGAAAATGCTGGGTCGGTGTCTAGACTCCAGTCAATACATCTTGATGCGCCCGTGATCACTGTGGCGTACTGCCCTTATTTCAACAGATCGTGACCTGCCTAACAAAGTAATCGACTTATGCTCTAGCTCATTGGAAGACACATACACCCCGCAATGTCTCCCTGCCCGGGGGGGGGGGGGCAGATAACAATATACTTCGTCTCCTGATATTCTCACTGACTCCGCGAAGTTCTGTCAAGATTCTATCATCCCAGACTGTCACTGTGTGTCCTAACAAAGAATCCAGTGATCAACAAACAGAAAATTCTTAGGGCAGACATTGGCCTTGCTAAAAAAGCTCTTCGAGACTAAGTAGAAAAGCAATATCAGACCATGAACACTCGTGATGCTTTTAGAAATCTCAAGGTGATGGCAGGTGATGCCAGAGCTGGCGAAAGTGCAAGATCTAATACACTGCCTGATGCTATAGATCTAAACACCTTCTACACTAGCTTCGACAGAATAAACTTTACATCCGGGTGCACAAGGCTTCTGGCAACCACCCCCCGTACCCGAGAATGATCATCATCTCCAAAAACGACGTGACATGCCAGTTCAAGAGAACCAGCATAGGGAAAACTGCTGGGCCCGACAGCATTTCGGCCCCCTTTCTATATACGTGTGCTGAGGAATTGGCGCCTATGTTCACACAACTGTTCCAGGAGTCTGTAGACACCGGCATCATTCCAAACATTTGGAATACCAGCACCGTCATTCATGAGCTTAACATCCGATCACCGCATGAACTCAACCAATACATGCCCGTTGTTCTTACTTCCGTTCCCATGAGTAGTTAGTAGGGGTTTTATAGACCCCTTTTGCGCCGCAAATCACGTGACCGAAACATCAAAGGAAAACCACCCTAATATCGCCCACCGCTAATGAGTGCGCGCAGCCAATCAGAGAGCGTCAGAGCGCCCCCTGGCGGTGTTATCCGAGCGTGCGTGACGTAAGCGCCCCCTAGCGACTGGAGGAGGAACGAGCTTTGTACGAATCTCATATCTATACAACATTGACGATTTGCATATAACCATAGCGAAATCGTTGCAGTCGAATATGTGGTTTCGATAAGTTCTACGCGTGTTTGTTTATTGGTATAAAAGACGAACACATATTTTATTGTTCCCGTGTACTAGAATCACGTCCATTTACAAGTGAATGAGTGTTCTAACGCGTGTTTAGGAGGATGTTACGGTTACATAAGTTTTATTTGTTTTCTGAATCAATCCGTATGAAAATTAGCATCGTGACGCATCTTGTCCATACCACGGTAAATCATGCTGCGAGATCAAAGGATATTATTCATAACAACGTTGCAATCGCGTCAATCAGCGACAATGTTACAAGTACGCGCTCCGTTCTTCTTTGAATGCGGCTTTTCACAACAACAAGACCACTTTGACATTGGTCAGTCGCTGTTGGTGAACTTTGGCTTGTGCGCTCCCACTCACATTGGTCAGTCGCTGTTGGTGGACTTTGGCTTGTGCGTTTCCGCTCGTCTTGTCTTTTTCACACTGGTCAGTCGCTGCTAGTGGACTTTGGCTTGTGCGTTTCCACTCGTCTTGTCTTTTTCACACTGGTCAGCCGCTATTGGTGGACTTTGACTTGTACGCTCCCACTCGTCTTGTCTTTTTGGAGGAGGAACGAACATTGACCTAGTTACGTGTATGTGTCGAAGGGTCGTTAACCTAGTAAGGAGACGAACATATGCACACACGCAATGGGAACGAGAACTCGATACAAGACGGGAATATCAGTTCAAGCAAAATTTAATATATATGAAAACGAAGTACAACACTGCTTCCGGGACCAAAGTAAGTCGTATTCGCGTGCCGCCCAACTTTTTAACTGCGCGATGGCTATACGCTAGCCGCGTAATGTTTTCGCGCGAGTATCCGTGGTAACAGTAACCGCGATAGTGGACATAGGAACGACTGTCCGTTAACAGCGGTCATTAATAGTATCATTAATAACTGAGATGAAAGAGTAAGTCAACAGTGGTCATTAACAGGGTAATTAATAACTGAGATCAAAGGACCTAACGAGGAGACGAAAAATGAACAAAACACGATATCGTACTATATTTTCTTTATATGTAAATATTTAAAAATAATGCGCTTTTACATTGTATCCATAACTCCTACAGTTTACCCATAATTCCTACAATTTACCCATAAGTCTCCTATTGAATAAGAGTACAAGGACATTTTATTAAATATTTGAAAATAATGACACAATATCGTCCACAAACGTTAGACAGAGGACTGTAAAGTCTCTTGCCATACCGACGTAAAGCTGACGTAAGCTATAAACGTGTCAGGACATGCAGCTGACGTATGCTGCACACACAACAATACCAAATAAGGACATGCAGCTGACGTAAACGGCATCAGACGCGTCACGGAAAGTGTACCATCAACATATTGTCGTTATATGTCAATATTTTAAAATAATGCGCCTGTACACTTTACCCATAACTCCTACAGTTTACCCATAATTCCTTCAATTTACCCATAATTCCTACAATTTACCCAGCACACATATATAGTGTAGTAACATTGTCCACAAACGTTAGACAGAGGACTCTAAATTTTCTTGTCATACCGACGTACAGCTGACGAAAGCTATAAACGTGTCAGGACATGCTGCTGACGTAATCCGCATACAGAACAATAACAAATAAGGTAGTGCACGCTATGTATGCCAATATCAAAAGCCAGCAGGAGAACAACATTGTGGCAGCGATGACGGGAGTATGACGAGAAGCTGTGTGATATGTATGGAGACATTTGACACCATGTGACATGCATGGAGACATTTACCACTGTGTGATATGCGTGGAGACATTGACAACCATGTGACATGCATGGAGAAATTGACCGCCATTTTTGAAAGTTTATGTTATGAAAGTTTGTAAGTTGGAAGTTTTGGAAGTTTGCTTCACCGCACACACGTTTTGAAAGTTTGTGTTGTGAAAAATGTGTAAGTTGGAAGTTTGCTTCACGTCACACACACACGTTTTGAAAGTTTATGTTATGAAAGTTTGTAAGTTGGAAGTTTGCTTCACCGCACACACATTTTGTGTGAAGTTTGCGAGTTGGAAGTCTGCAAGTTGGAAGTTTTAGCTTTGGAAGTTTGCATATTGGAAGTTCTCCACTCCACTCCACGCCTGCGAAGTTGTGTAAAGTTGTGTGAAGTTGTGCAAAGTTGTACGAAGTTGTGTGAAGTTTGCGAGTTGGAAGTCTGCCAGTTGGAAGTTTGTGCTTTGGAAGTTTGTTTCACCGCACACACACGTTTTGAAAGTTTATGTTATGAAAGTTTGTAAGTTGGAAGTTTGCTTCACCGCACACACATGTTTTGAAAGTTTGTGTCATGAAAATTTGTTTGGAGACATTGACTGCCATGTAACGTGCATGGAGACATTGACCGCAATGTGACATGCATGGAGACATTGACTATCATGTGACATGCATGGATACATTGACAACCATGTGACATGCATGGAGAAATTGACCGCCATTTTTTGAAAGTTTATGTTATGAAAGTTTGTAAGTTGGAAGTTTTGGAAGTTTGCTTCACCGCACACACGTTTTGAAAGTTTGTGTTGTGAAAAATGTGTAAGTTGGAAGTTTGCTTCACGTCACACACACACGTTTTGAAAGTTTATGTTATGAAAGTTTGTAAGTTGGAAGTTTGCTTCACCGCACACACATTTTGTGTGAAGTTTGCGAGTTGGAAGTCTGCAAGTTGGAAGTTTAGCTTTGGAAGTTTGCATATTGGAAGTTCTCCACTCCACTCCACGCCTGCGAAGTTGTGTAAAGTTGTGTGAAGTTGTGCAAAGTTGTACGAAGTTGTGTGAAGTTTGCGAGTTGGAAGTCTGCCAGTTGGAAGTTTGTGCTTTGGAAGTTTGCAAATTGGAAGTTTGCTTCACCGCACACACATGTTTTGAAAGTTTATGTTATGAAAGTTTGTAAGTTGTAAGTTTTGGAAGTTTGCTTCACCGCACACACATGTTTTGAAAGTTTGTGTTGTGAAAAATGTGTAAGTTGGAAGTTTGCTTCACGTCACACACATACACGTTTTGAAAGTTTATGTTATGAAAGTTTGTAAGTTGGAAGTTTGCTTCACCGCACACACATTTTGTGTGAAGTTTGCGAGTTGGAAGTCTGCAAGTTGGAAGTTTTAGCTTTGGAAGTTTGCATATTGGAAGTTCTCCACTCCACTCCACGCCTGCGAAGTTGTGTAAAGTTGTGTGAAGTTGTGCAAAGTTGTACGAAGTTGTGTAAAGTTTGCGAGTTGGAAGTCTGCCAGTTGGAAGTTTGTGCTTTGGAAGTTTGCAAATTGGAAGTTTGCTTCACCGCACACACATGTTTTGAAAGTTTATGTTATGAAAGTTTGTAAGTTGTAAGTTTTGGAAGTTTGCTTCACCGCACACACATGTTTTGAAAGTTTGTGTTGTGAAAAATGTGTAAGTTGGAAGTTTGCTTCACGTCACACACATACACGTTTTGAAAGTTTATGTTATGAAAGTTTGTAAGTTGGAAGTTTGCTTCACCGCACACACATTTTGTGTGAAGTTTGCGAGTTGGAAGTCTGCAAGTTGGAAGTTTTAGCTTTGGAAGTTTGCATATTGGAAGTTCTTCACTCCACTCCACGCCTGCGAAGTTGTGTAAAGTTGTGTGAAGTTGTGCAAAGTTGTACGAAGTTGTGTGAAGTTTGCGAGTTGGAAGTCTGCCAGTTGGAAGTTTGTGCTTTGGAAGTTTGCAAATTGGAAGTTTGCTTCACCGCACACACATGTTTTGAAAGTTTATGTTATGAAAGTTTGTAAGTTGGAAGTTTGCTTCACCGCACACACACATGTTTTGACCGCCATTTTTGAAAGTTTGTAAGTTGTAAGTTTTGGAAGTTTGCTTCACCGCACACACATGTTTTGAAAGTTTGTGTTGTGAAAAATGTGTAAGTTGGAAGTTTGCTTCACGTCACACACATACACGTTTTGAAAGTTTATGTTATGAAAGTTTGTAAGTTGGAAGTTTGCTTCACCGCACACACATTTTGTGTGAAGTTTGCGAGTTGGAAGTCTGCAAGTTGGAAGTTTTAGCTTTGGAAGTTTGCATATTGGAAGTTCTCCACTCCACTCCACGCCTGCGAAGTTGTGTAAAGTTGTGTGAAGTTGTGCAAAGTTGTACGAAGTTGTGTAAAGTTTGCGAGTTGGAAGTCTGCCAGTTGGAAGTTTGTGCTTTGGAAGTTTGCAAATTGGAAGTTTGCTTCACCGCACACACATGTTTTGAAAGTTTATGTTATGAAAGTTTGTAAGTTGTAAGTTTTGGAAGTTTGCTTCACCGCACACACATGTTTTGAAAGTTTGTGTTGTGAAAAATGTGTAAGTTGGAAGTTTGCTTCACGTCACACACATACACGTTTTGAAAGTTTATGTTATGAAAGTTTGTAAGTTGGAAGTTTGCTTCACCGCACACACATTTTGTGTGAAGTTTGCGAGTTGGAAGTCTGCAAGTTGGAAGTTTTAGCTTTGGAAGTTTGCATATTGGAAGTTCTTCACTCCACTCCACGCCTGCGAAGTTGTGTAAAGTTGTGTGAAGTTGTGCAAAGTTGTACGAAGTTGTGTGAAGTTTGCGAGTTGGAAGTCTGCCAGTTGGAAGTTTGTGCTTTGGAAGTTTGCAAATTGGAAGTTTGCTTCACCGCACACACATGTTTTGAAAGTTTATGTTATGAAAGTTTGTAAGTTGGAAGTTTGCTTCACCGCACACACATGTTTTGACCGCCATTTTTGAAAGTTTGTAAGTTGTAAGTTTTGGAAGTTTGCTTCACCGCACATACATGTTTTGAAAGTTTGTGTTGTGAAAAATGTGTAAGTTGGAAGTTTGCTTCACGTCACACACATACACGTTTTGAAAGTGTATGTTATGAAAGTTTGTAAGTTGGAAGTTTGCTTCACCGCACACACACATTTTGTGTGAAGTTTGCGAGTTGGAAGTCTGCAAGTTGGAAGTTTTAGCTTTGGAAGTTTGCATATTGGAAGTTCTCCACTCCACTCCACGCCTGCGAAGTTGTGTAAAGTTGTGTGAAGTTGTGCAAAGTTGTACGAAGTTGTGTAAAGTTTGCGAGTTGGAAGTCTGCCAGTTGGAAGTTTGTGCTTTGGAAGTTTGCAAATTGGAAGTTTGCTTCACCGCACACACATGTTTTGAAAGTTTATGTTATGAAAGTTTGTAAGTTGTAAGTTTTGGAAGTTTGCTTCACCGCACACACATGTTTTGAAAGTTTGTGTTGTGAAAAATGTGTAAGTTGGAAGTTTGCTTCACGTCACACACATACACGTTTTGAAAGTTTATGTTATGAAAATTTGTAAGTTGGAAGTTTGCTTCACCGCACACACATTTTGTGTGAAGTTTGCGAGTTGGAAGTCTGCAAGTTGGAAGTTTTAGCTTTGGAAGTTTGCATATTGGAAGTTCTTCACTCCACTCCACGCCTGCGAAGTTGTGTAAAGTTGTGTGAAGTTGTGCAAAGTTGTACGAAGTTGTGTGAAGTTTGCGAGTTGGAAGTCTGCCAGTTGGAAGTTTGTGCTTTGGAAGTTTGCAAATTGGAAGTTTGCTTCACCGCACACACATGTTTTGAAAGTTTATGTTATGAAAGTTTGTAAGTTGGAAGTTTGCTTCACCGCACACACATGTTTTTGAAAGTTTGTGTAATGAGAGGAGTATAGCCATCTGACCACACCCACGCACGCTTGGTGTTGTATTCTCGCTAGTGACTCCCCTCTACATATGGACAAGCTCCATAGAGTAGTAGTGAGTCGAGTGTAGCCATTATCTTCTGGTTCCCACACCTCACCACCCCACCATAGAGTAATGGTACATTCGCCAGGGGGGCGCAGGGGCGCGCGATTACACACCTTTTCCGCGTAATACACCTTTTTCCTGTAATAGCGAGAATACAACACCAAGCGTGCGTGGGTGTGGTCAGATGGCTATACTCCTCTCATTACACAAACTTTCAAAAACATGTGTGTGCGGTGAAGCAAACTTCCAACTTACAAACTTTCATAACATAAACTTTTAAAACATGTGTGTGCGGTGAAGCAAACTTCCAATTTGCAAACTTCCAAAGCACAAACTTCCAACTGGCAGACTTCCAACTCGCAAACTTCACACAACTTCGTACAACTTTGCACAACTTCACACAACTTTACACAACTTCGCAGGCGTGGAGTGGAGTGAAGAACTTCCAATATGCAAACTTCCAAAGCTAAAACTTCCAACTTGCAGACTTCCAACTCGCAAACTTCACACAAAATGTGTGTGCGGTGAAGCAAACTTCCAACTTACAAATTTTCATAACATAAACTTTCAAAACGTGTATGTGTGTGACGTGAAGCAAACTTCCAACTTACACATTTTTCACAACACAAACTTTCAAAACATGTGTGTGCGGTGAAGCAAACTTCCAAAACTTACAACTTACAAACTTTCATAACATAAACTTTCAAAACATGTGTGTGCGGTGAAGCAAACTTCCAATTTGCAAACTTCCAAAGCACAAACTTCCAACTGGCAGACTTCCAACTCGCAAACTTTACACAACTTCGTACAACTTTGCACAACTTCACACAACTTTACACAACTTCGCAGGCGTGGAGTGGAGTGGAGAACTTCCAATATGCAAACTTCCAAAGCTAAAACTTCCAACTTGCAGACTTCCAACTCGCAAACTTCACACAAAATGTGTGTGTGCGGTGAAGCAAACTTCCAACTTACAAACTTTCATAACATAAACTTTCAAAACGTGTATGTGTGTGACGTGAAGCAAACTTCCAACTTACACATTTTTCACAACACAAACTTTCAAAACATGTGTGTGCGGTGAAGCAAACTTCCAAAACTTACAACTTACAAACTTTCAAAAATGGCGGTCAAAACATGTGTGTGCGGTGAAGCAAACTTCCAACTTACAAACTTTCATAACATAAACTTTCAAAACATGTGTGTGCGGTGAAGCAAACTTCCAATTTGCAAACTTCCAAAGCACAAACTTCCAACTGGCAGACTTCCAACTCGCAAACTTCACACAACTTCGTACAACTTTGCACAACTTCACACAACTTTACACAACTTCGCAGGCGTGGAGTGGAGTGAAGAACTTCCAATATGCAAACTTCCAAAGCTAAAACTTCCAACTTGCAGACTTCCAACTCGCAAACTTCACACAAAATGTGTGTGCGGTGAAGCAAACTTCCAACTTACAAATTTTCATAACATAAACTTTCAAAACGTGTATGTGTGTGACGTGAAGCAAACTTCCAACTTACACATTTTTCACAACACAAACTTTCAAAACATGTGTGTGCGGTGAAGCAAACTTCCAAAACTTACAACTTACAAACTTTCATAACATAAACTTTCAAAACATGTGTGTGCGGTGAAGCAAACTTCCAATTTGCAAACTTCCAAAGCACAAACTTCCAACTGGCAGACTTCCAACTCGCAAACTTCACACAACTTCGTACAACTTTGCACAACTTCACACAACTTTACACAACTTCGCAGGCGTGGAGTGGAGTGGAGAACTTCCAATATGCAAACTTCCAAAGCTAAAACTTCCAACTTGCAGACTTCCAACTCGCAAACTTCACACAAAATGTGTGTGCGGTGAAGCAAACTTCCAACTTACAAACTTTCATAACATAAACTTTCAAAACGTGTATGTGTGTGACGTGAAGCAAACTTCCAACTTACACATTTTTCACAACACAAACTTTCAAAACATGTGTGTGCGGTGAAGCAAACTTCCAAAACTTACAACTTACAAACTTTCAAAAATGGCGGTCAAAACATGTGTGTGTGTGTGTGTGTGTATGTGCGGTGAAGCAAACTTCCAACTTACAAACTTTCATAACATAAACTTTCAAAACATGTGTGTGCGGTGAAGCAAACTTCCAATTTGCAAACTTCCAAAGCACAAACTTCCAACTGGCAGACTTCCAACTCGCAAACTTTACACAACTTCGTACAACTTTGCACAACTTCACACAACTTTACACAACTTCGCAGGCGTGGAGTGGAGTGGAGAACTTCCAATATGCAAACTTCCAAAGCTAAAACTTCCAACTTGCAGACTTCCAACTCGCAAACTTCACACAAAATGTGTGTGCGGTGAAGCAAACTTCCAACTTACAAACTTTCATAACATAAACTTTCAAAACGTGTATGTGTGTGACGTGAAGCAAACTTCCAACTTACACATTTTTCACAACACAAACTTTCAAAACATGTGTGTGCGGTGAAGCAAACTTCCAAAACTTACAACTTACAAACTTTCATAACATAAACTTTCAAAACATGTGTGTGCGGTGAAGCAAACTTCCAATTTGCAAACTTCCAAAGCACAAACTTCCAACTGGCAGACTTCCAACTCGCAAACTTTACACAACTTCGTACAACTTTGCACAACTTCACACAACTTTACACAACTTCGCAGGCGTGGAGTGGAGTGGAGAACTTCCAATATGCAAACTTCCAAAGCTAAAACTTCCAACTTGCAGACTTCCAACTCGCAAACTTCACACAAAATGTGTGTGTGCGGTGAAGCAAACTTCCAACTTACAAACTTTCATAACATAAACTTTCAAAACGTGTATGTGTGTGACGTGAAGCAAACTTCCAACTTACACATTTTTCACAACACAAACTTTCAAAACATGTGTGTGCGGTGAAGCAAACTTCCAAAACTTACAAACTTTCAAAAATGGCGGTCAAAACATGTGTGTGTGCGGTGAAGCAAACTTCCAACTTACAAACTTTCATAACATAAACTTTCAAAACATGTGTGTGCGGTGAAGCAAACTTCCAATTTGCAAACTTCCAAAGCACAAACTTCCAACTGGCAGACTTCCAACTCGCAAACTTCACACAACTTCGTACAACTTTGCACAACTTCACACAACTTTACACAACTTCGCAGGCGTGGAGTGGAGTGAAGAACTTCCAATATGCAAACTTCCAAAGCTAAAACTTCCAACTTGCAGACTTCCAACTCGCAAACTTCACACAAAATGTGTGTGCGGTGAAGCAAACTTCCAACTTACAAACTTTCATAACATAAACTTTCAAAACGTGTATGTGTGTGACGTGAAGCAAACTTCCAACTTACACATTTTTCACAACACAAACTTTCAAAACATGTGTGTGCGGTGAAGCAAACTTCCAAAACTTACAACTTACAAACTTTCATAACATAAACTTTCAAAACATGTGTGTGCGGTGAAGCAAACTTCCAATTTGCAAACTTCCAAAGCACAAACTTCCAACTGGCAGACTTCCAACTCGCAAACTTTACACAACTTCGTACAACTTTGCACAACTTCACACAACTTTACACAACTTCGCAGGCGTGGAGTGGAGTGGAGAACTTCCAATATGCAAACTTCCAAAGCTAAAACTTCCAACTTGCAGACTTCCAACTCGCAAACTTCACACAAAATGTGTGTGTGCGGTGAAGCAAACTTCCAACTTACAAACTTTCATAACATAAACTTTCAAAACGTGTATGTGTGTGACGTGAAGCAAACTTCCAACTTACACATTTTTCACAACACAAACTTTCAAAACATGTGTGTGCGGTGAAGCAAACTTCCAAAACTTACAACTTACAAACTTTCATAACATAAACTTTCAAAACATGTGTGTGCGGTGAAGCAAACTTCCAATTTGCAAACTTCCAAAGCACAAACTTCCAACTGGCAGACTTCCAACTCGCAAACTTCACACAACTTCGTACAACTTTGCACAACTTCACACAACTTTACACAACTTCGCAGGCGTGGAGTGGAGTGGAGAACTTCCAATATGCAAACTTCCAAAGCTAAAACTTCCAACTTGCAGACTTCCAACTCGCAAACTTCACACAAAATGTGTGTGCGGTGAAGCAAACTTCCAACTTACAAACTTTCATAACATAAACTTTCAAAACGTGTGTGTGTGACGTGAAGCAAACTTCCAACTTACACATTTTTCACAACACAAACTTTCAAAACGTGTGTGCGGTGAAGCAAACTTCCAAAACTTCCAACTTACAAACTTTCATAACATAAACTTTCAAAAAATGGCGGTCAATTTCTCCATGCATGTCACATGGTTGTCAATGTATCCATGCATGTCACATGATAGTCAATGTCTCCATGCATGTCACATTGCGGTCAATGTCTCCATGCACGTTACATGGCAGTCAATGTCTCCAAACAAATTTTCATGACACAAACTTTCAAAACATGTGTGTGCGGTGAAGCAAACTTCCAACTTACAAACTTTCATAACATAAACTTTCAAAACGTGTGTGTGCGGTGAAACAAACTTCCAAAGCACAAACTTCCAACTGGCAGACTTCCAACTCGCAAACTTCACACAACTTCGTACAACTTTGCACAACTTCACACAACTTTACACAACTTCGCAGGCGTGGAGTGGAGTGGAGAACTTCCAATATGCAAACTTCCAAAGCTAAAACTTCCAACTTGCAGACTTCCAACTCGCAAACTTCACACAAAATGTGTGTGCGGTGAAGCAAACTTCCAACTTACAAACTTTCATAACATAAACTTTCAAAACGTGTGTGTGTGACGTGAAGCAAACTTCCAACTTACACATTTTTCACAACACAAACTTTCAAAACGTGTGTGCGGTGAAGCAAACTTCCAAAACTTCCAACTTACAAACTTTCATAACATAAACTTTCAAAAATGGCGGTCAATTTCTCCATGCATGTCACATGGTTGTCAATGTCTCCACGCATATCACACAGTGGTAAATGTCTCCATGCATGTCACATGGTGTCAAATGTCTCCATACATATCACACAGCTTCTCGTCATACTCCCGTCATCGCTGCCACAATGTTGTTCTCCTGCTGGCTTTTGATATTGGCATACATAGCGTGCACTACCTTATTTGTTATTGTTCTGTATGCGGATTACGTCAGCAGCATGTCCTGACACGTTTATAGCTTTCGTCAGCTGTACGTCGGTATGACAAGAAAATTTAGAGTCCTCTGTCTAACGTTTGTGGACAATGTTACTACACTATATATGTGTGCTGGGTAAATTGTAGGAATTATGGGTAAATTGAAGGAATTATGGGTAAACTGTAGGAGTTATGGGTAAAGTGTACAGGCGCATTATTTTAAAATATTGACATATAACGACAATATGTTGATGGTACACTTTCCGTGACGCGTCTGATGCCGTTTACGTCAGCTGCATGTCCTTATTTGGTATTGTTGTGTGTGCAGCATACGTCAGCTGCATGTCCTGACACGTTTATAGCTTACGTCAGCTTTACGTCGGTATGGCAAGAGACTTTACAGTCCTCTGTCTAACGTTTGTGGACGATATTGTGTCATTATTTTCAAATATTTAATAAAATGTCCTTGTACTCTTATTCAATAGGAGACTTATGGGTAAATTGTAGGAATTATGGGTAAACTGTAGGAGTTATGGATACAATGTAAAAGCGCATTATTTTTAAATATTTACATATAAAGAAAATATAGTACGATATCGTGTTTTGTTCATTTTTCGTCTCCTCGTTAGGTCCTTTGATCTCAGTTATTAATTACCCTGTTAATGACCACTGTTGACTTACTCTTTCATCTCAGTTATTAATGATACTATTAATGACCGCTGTTAACGGACAGTCGTTCCTATGTCCACTATCGCGGTTACTGTTACCACGGATACTCGCGCGAAAACATTACGCGGCTAGCGTATAGCCATCGCGCAGTTAAAAAGTTGGGCGGCACGCGAATACGACTTACTTTGGTCCCGGAAGCAGTGTTGTACTTCGTTTTCATATATATTAAATTTTGCTTGAACTGATATTCCCGTCTTGTATCGAGTTCTCGTTCCCATTGCGTGTGTGCATATGTTCGTCTCCTTACTAGGTTAACGACCCTTCGACACATACACGTAACTAGGTCAATGTTCGTTCCTCCTCCAAAAAGACAAGACGAGTGGGAGCGTACAAGTCAAAGTCCACCAATAGCGGCTGACCAGTGTGAAAAAGACAAGACGAGTGGAAACGCACAAGCCAAAGTCCACTAGCAGCGACTGACCAGTGTGAAAAAGACAAGACGAGCGGAAACGCACAAGCCAAAGTCCACCAACAGCGACTGACCAATGTGAGTGGGAGCGCACAAGCCAAAGTTCACCAACAGCGACTGACCAATGTCAAAGTGGTCTTGTTGTTGTGAAAAGCCGCATTCAAAGAAGAACGGAGCGCGTACTTGTAACATTGTCGCTGATTGACGCGATTGCAACGTTGTTATGAATAATATCCTTTGATCTCGCAGCATGATTTACCGTGGTATGGACAAGATGCGTCACGATGCTAATTTTCATACGGATTGATTCAGAAAACAAATAAAACTTATGTAACCGTAACATCCTCCTAAACACGCGTTAGAACACTCATTCACTTGTAAATGGACGTGATTCTAGTACACGGGAACAATAAAATATGTGTTCGTCTTTTATACCAATAAACAAACACGCGTAGAACTTATCGAAACCACATATTCGACTGCAACGATTTCGCTATGGTTATATGCAAATCGTCAATGTTGTATAGATATGAGATTCGTACAAAGCTCGTTCCTCCTCCAGTCGCTAGGGGGCGCTTACGTCACGCACGCTCGGATAACACCGCCAGGGGCGCTCTGACGCTCTCTGATTGGCTGCGCGCACTCATTAGCGGTGGGCGATATTAGGGTGGTTTTCCTTTGATGTTTCGGTCACGTGATTTGCGGCGCAAAAGGGGTCTATAAAACCCCTACTAACTACTCCCATGAAAGCCTCTTAGAAGTTATTCCTGATCAACCTCTCTCCACACATTAAGGAGAAACTGGATCCCATTAATTTCGCCTAGAAGCGTGGGCGTAGCATTCATGGTGCTGTGTCAACCCTGATACACAATGTCACCAAACATCTAGAGAAGGCAGTCAACTACATCCGCATCCTCTTTATATATTTTAGTTCGGACTTTAATACTATGCACCATCACAATATGATTGAAAAGCTTCTAGTTATGCAAATACCCCCCAACTTCATTCACTGGATGCATGACTTTCTCAGCAACATACCCCAACATGTGATGGCTGCCAGAAATATCGCACCCAACATCATTACGAATACCGGAGCAACCCAACGGTGTGTCGGTGACATTTTCATCATCCCCTTTAAAAGTATCTACTTTAATTGAGCGTAGCATAGCATGTAGACAGCACACAATCCAATATATGCGAATCCTATTACAGATGTCAATAACAATTACAGTTGCGTTGATGTGACACTGCAATACTGCGAAGTTGGATTTGAAAAAGAGTACATAATATCAATTGGACTAATAGATATTATACACGAATATACGTACTGCTTTCTGGAGTTGACAATTTTCAATACAATCAGATGTATAGAATGTTTGTTAGGCCAAGTATCTTAAATAAAACACATAACATTACAAACTTTCTTATGCACAACACCATAACAGTCGGCAGGAATTATGGCGAATGAACAAAGAGAACTATACATAACATCATAAAAAGCTATGAAATCGTCGATAATAAAGATATAAAATTTGTAAAACAAGTATTTCGAACAAGAGATTTGGCTTCGTCA